>JBBPJO010000001.1:0-119911 GCA_038088815.1 Boletus nobilissimus | reverse complement strand
CACCAGCCGAATAGACTGTTGTGTTGTTCGCCAAGGTGATAGGCACGCGATAAGGGGTATAGTTGCGCAGCCAATGGCGATGGGGTGTCATATGAGAAGTGGCACCGGAGTCTGCATTCCAAGCAGCATCAGCAGAGTGCTGAGGAGGAGCAGAGGGGTCACTGGAACGAAGACTTGCATTTCCTGCATGTTCCGTGGTGTTCTGAGCGGTCTGGGCGACGTTGGCAACAGCAGCAACAGGAGCAAGCGCAGCTGGAGTAGCAGTCGCAGCAGCAGTGGATGCAGGAGAGGCTTTCTGGGACTGATTGGCCTTGGATCCTTTACCCTTCGATGTCTTGTATGCAGTTTTGGCACGAGCCAAAAATCGGTCCACAGAGGGATCTGATGACGGGGAATCGAATGGTATTGGTTATGAACCCTGCGCTCTACTTGTTTGCTGCATGTAGTGTACCATTCTGACAAGCACTGTGGTGAGCATGGGTATTTAGATCTGTAAGTGATTGAGTACATACCCTATCGATACCTGTTGGTATCATCATTACAGTGCCAACTTTGAGCCCTTTGTCTTGACAGTCACATGTGGGTGAACTAGTAGAAGCCTTGTACTTGAGGATCCGCTCTGGGAAGAATCAGGGTGGAAGTAGAAATTGATGAATGGCATACCTTATTTGAAAGCTGAAGGCTTGACTGCCATGTGCTGGAAATTGGCAGATTCTGGGCCCAGGTCTGATGAAAGCCAGCAAAATGATAAGAGCGAAAATGCTAATTGAAGCGGACTAGCCACTTGCTGGATCAACTCAGGACGAATCCGGAGTCCACAGTGAGTAACCAAAGGATACAATGTGGCGCTCCCGGGAGTAACTGCGCTTCAAAGTAAACAACCGTAAATAGATCAGCCACAACAGACTGGGAAAGCGCAAAGGTAAAGTGCTGTATAGATAGAAACACCAGACCAAGCTAAAGAGAAGCGGAAAAGTGGTAGGTAAGTAAAGGGACCATAGAGAACAACATGGCCACAATTAGAATGCGAAATGAACCGTCAATGAGGTGCGAAATCAACAAAACTAACACGTTTGGAATAGGCACCTCCTCCGGCCTCACGTAAATCCTGTGGTGAGAGCATGCTTTGCGTGGCTCCACTTTCTCCTTCTCTGTCATTTTGCGATCATGTACTGCTGATAGATGGCCAACTGCTGTTGTGGAGGTGAGGGCCACCTCGCACCCCTGGCAGATGAGGACATGGAGCCGGCAGTGAACAGTCTACTTGGGGTGCCAGTTCAACACCACTCAAGGCATGGCGACCTAATTTTCTCAACCTGTTAGCATGGGGGTCTTTCCCCTAGAGGCTGGCTTTCCTCACCAACATCTTCCGAGCACGAACCCTGGGAAGCACTGCTGGCCCCCTGCAGTTGGTCGGAAACCACTGCAAAGGACAAGTTTTAGGGACACTGGCACCTCCAGCTGGGCTTTGCCAGGCTCTTTAACCACCACCAGTGATTTGAGCACCATTCACAGCGCAGAATGGTACTTCAAGCTCACCTTCTGACCTCATCACACCCAGACTTGGAGCTATGTGCAACACACCATCTACACCCCGCCCATCACAATCCCCATGTGTTCCATCCCCTCAATCCCCTCGTTAACGCTGGAGGGGGGGCTTGGGGCCCAAGGACTGTCAATGCAAGAGACCAGCATCTTTGAGAGACCAGAAGCTCAAGGTAGACGGAGCATACTGTCTGTGCTGCCCTGGAACATTTCATGAGGACCTGGGCCCGGTGTATCTTCAGAAGCCTTAAACTCAGCAACCTGTACCTTCTTGAGGTGAGTTTGGAAGTTGTCCCAGTTGGTGTAGGTCTTTGAGGAAAGGTCAAACGGGCACTCCAGTTAACCATCCAGTTAACCATTCTTGTGGACGACCCGGTATCTTGCCATCCTTCTCAAATGGAGAGAGGGGGGTGTGTCAGTTAAAGTGATGGCGATGAAGACTCGTCTTGTTGGGAAATGACCCACCGCAGCTTTCACAAGGGTGAGCTCAATTTAGGCGTGTCAGTGAGGATGCATAGAGCTCACCCTCCTTATACATCCGCCGTGTCATCCCTGGGTCGAAGCCTGCCCCAACCCGCCCAGATCCCCGCCAGATCCATATTTAGTTCTATTTTATAACAACTCACATGTAGCAGGTAAGACTTTTGAATTATGTTATAATTTTACTCAGTCGATATCATTCTGATGGATGTGTGCTATGATAGCAATGTCCATGCTGCCAGAAAAGGAGACCAAGAAGGGTGGCATTGAAGAGACACTGATGTGAGATCTCTGAGATCCAAGATCCGATCTGGCCTGTGCAGCAAGTGTGGGATTCATGTAACAAGTGAATCCTGGATACATGCGCTGACGACTTTTCATTGCTTCTGTTGCACATCTGAGGGTCCATTTGCACATTTAATGTACTGTGCGCGAAACTCTTATGAGGGGGAGTGAAACTTTGATGATGGTGAACAACTTTTACAACTGGGAGTGGATGTTGTGGGGACTGTCTGTTGTAGCCGCCCCGTGGCTCCCTGTCACTCCCGTCATGTCCGCTTTGATGCTGGTATGTGTTCCCTCGAGGCTCAGATCTTCTCTTTTCTCCCCCTCGAGCTCATTGCTGGGGGGTTCACTCATGCAGTTATAGCTCCATCGAAATGTAGGGAACAGCATGGGTAATATGAGTGTCAAAAGTGCACAATTAATCCGCACACACCATTTATTTCATTGAGTGTGCTACAATTGAGCATCGAATACACTACAATCAGACAGTGAGTGCACTATTTGAGAGTAACGGCGCTTCAAAGTAAACAACAGTAAATAGATCAGCCACAATGGACTGGGAGGTGCAAAGGTAGTGTCCTGTATGGGTAGAAGCACCACAACAAGGTAAAGAGAAGCTGAAAAGCGGTAGGTAAGTAAAGTGACCATGGAGAAGAACATGGGCACGATTAGAATGCGAAAAGACTGATGAATGAGGTGCGAAATCAACAAAACTAACAACCAGTTGTTTCCTCCTGAATGCAGACTCATTGGTTCAAGCTTTGGCAAATCATTTGTTATGTCTGCACCATGTTTGTAGGTTGTCATGGTCCCCGTCTTCACGTCTGATGGGATCACCACTAATGGTATTGCTTTCATCATAGAGAACTTATCTGCTCCTCTTGTCAGAAATGACTGTACAAAACGACTTACTTGCTCTTTCTCAAGTGGTCAGTCGTTCCATTGACCACTCATCTTGTCCTGCATCATGATCAGATATACAGCATGTCCAGATGGGCTTCGACACGAAGATCTGCCCCATGTAGTGACTTTGGCAGTCAACCCACAAAGTGTCACAATTGGTCACACTGGGGGTAGTGATGCTTTGGGTCAATAGGGTAGACCCATCTGGCAGGCTTCCACCCATTCCTCAATGTAACCTTGAAGTAGGTTAGTCATGTCAATGGCACATTGTTCAATGCTTGCTTGTGTTTGTTATTGAACCCGCTACAGCCAATGATGATTGACTGGCAGCAAAGGAGATTGAGTTGCTGCACCTTTAGTGCCAGTGCTAGCAACCATAGCAAGGCAATCCTATTCATGATCCACATCCAGGTCTGCAGACTTGGATCTGAGCCATCTACTATAAGATCCACCCATCATGGGCCTCCTAACTGTGATCCCTTTTAATCCCACTGCAAATACTGATCTGAGCATGTCAGGCTCCATTCCACCCACCCATATGTACCTGTGCTGACTGTGCGCATGGATCTGCAGCAGGTGGGTGAGTGTCCAACTTGGTTGACCCTTGGGCTCTCTCCTGACTATGAATCAGATCAGGCATTCTCTAATGCAATACCAAAACCTCAGCAGGTTCCTGGACCAGACAGAGCTTGCTGACCCACCATGCCAGCCTCCTCCAGTTGACACATCCTTTGCTCCTGCCGTGGGTCCCTCTCTTGCTTCCAGCACCGCTTCAATGTCCAGCAGTGCATTTTTGGGGCTGATTGAATATACTATACTGGTCCCGGTATACAGGTACCAGAGCATCCCTACAGACACTTGGTTTTGGCAGACATGCTCCTGCACCCCACTTTCGGTGGCAGGTCCCTTGGATTGGCCCCATCAACTTGAAACACCCACACTGGCCTGGGCAGTGCTTCAGAAGACAGTGTCTGAAAGGGCAACCTTACACCTGCTGACAGGGGCAACTTTGAATGTGCATTTGATCTTGTCATTCAAGACATCATCTCTACCCTGGGTTGGGACAACAGCAACAGCATTGATGCAACCACTCAGGAGTGTCTCAGCCAAGCGTACTATGAGAGCAAACACAGTTCATCTTCTTAAGCTTCTTCTGGAAGGAATTATCATTCAGCTGAACACCTGGGGTTTCCAAACACCATCTGGGGCAACAATTTGTGGAGATTGGTGAGTGTCTGTATTTTCTTTTTAGACCTCATGTGATATGGTGCTTAACCATATGCTGGACTAGTTTGGGAAACAAAGACAGAGGTTTAGGAGCAAAATGGTACAGATGGCTGTATCCTATTACAAAAGATACAACATGCCTGGCATTATCAATTCTCAAGGCATGCACCAGGATTAGAGGGCTGCTACAATTGTGAGGCTATGTGAGGAGTTCATCAATGACGAAAACTGGGATGCATACTACCTGCTGGCACAGCCAGAGATGTAAGCCCTGCACTATTTTTGAGTGCATTTTGCCCTTAATTGCCTCTCAAAAAATGGAGATATACTATTTGAGAACCCAATATTCCTCAAATTCTACCTTCAATTCTAGTACAAGCATCCAATGTCAATCTTCACCAACGAGGGTTGTGAGTACAGCTACAATGTGCCATGCCTCTAAGTAATGCCTTTGACAGAGTACTTCTACCCCAGATCCAGACTCCTAGGTCCCCACACTTCTACATCCCCTCCATTCAGCAACTATCGTCGCTGACACAAGCACAGGCCCATACCAAACTGCAGGGCAAGGCTCAGTTCCTTCCTTGGGAGACCCTGGGCCAGGAAGTCATCAGTTCAAGTATGTAGGCCAAGCACTTTCATTTGAAGCCACCCAAGACCGGGCTCCTTACCAAGATAAGCTCAGGGTAATCTCAAAGACTGGATGTCAGGTGAATTCAGAGATGCCAGCCCATGCTTCCCCATATACCTCACATGTAGCATTTCACACAGCTACCCAAGTATAGTGTTTTCTGGTCCTGTCATCCCTTGCCATGTTTGATCCACATCATGATGTTATTAGTTGGTTTTGTATGCATCAGCAAATGTGATAACTGCTTGTCTGGCACCTAATGTAGTCTACATAGAGTGGCAGCACAGGGGCGTGGCATGACTGATATTGTCATCAGGGTATCATCATTGTCATCATTGTGAGCTAGCATGTGCCATTTTTTTGTGGGCATGTCTGAGGCATGAATGGGTTAGTGGCTGGGTGGATGAATGTGAACAGTGAGCGTGAATGGGACAGAGCTGTGTGGAGTATAAGTGTCTGAATGGATATTTAATAATGTACATGCAACTTTTCTGGAAGCACAACTTTTCTGGCACAGAGCATGACAAACAACAACAGTTCTAAGTCTTCCAAGTCCTCCAATCTCATAACCCCTATCCGGAACCATGTGCCTTCTGATCTTGGAAGTACCAGAACCACCAGAACCACTTCTGGAATATTCCCACACTCTTCTGAACTCAGAAACGCCAGAACCACTTCCAGAACTGTGCATGGAAGTGCTGGAAGTGTAATATTTATTTCCTTAAACCTTACAACCTTCCTTCAGGATTATCATGGCAATATTGTGGGTAACATAATATGAGTATACTGTTACTTTTGTTGATTTCGCACCTCATTTATCATTCATTTATCATTCTAATCGTGCCCATGTTCTTCTCCATGGTCACTTTACTTACCTACCGCTTTTCAGCTTCTCTTTACCTTGTTGTGGTGCTTCTACCCATACAGGACACTACCTTTGCACCTCCCAGTCCATTGTGGCTGATCTATTTACAGTTGTTTACTTTGAAGCACAGTTACTCCCTGGAGTGCCACATTGTATCCTTTGGTTACTCACTGTGGACTCCAGGTCTGTATAATGTTGTTATCTCTCTCAATATCATCTTGGTTACTCACTGTGGACTCCAGAGTCATCCTGAGTTGATCCACCAAGTGGCTAGTCCGCTTCAATTAGCATGTTGGGAGAGAGAGAGTGCCAGGGGGGGAGAAAAGAGAAGATCTGAGCCTTGAAGGAATATATACCAGCATCAAAGCGGATGTGACAGTGATAGGGAGCCATGAGAATGTCAGGGACAAGCCAAATGAGCTGTTAACTGTGTTAGGACATGATCTCGAATGCTCAGAGACAAGGGAGCAGGAGGACATACTTGACAAGCTGGGAACCAAAGCAGCTGCACCCGACAGTCCCCAAAACATCCAGGGATGTCCTAGAAGCATTAGAAATGAGCACATCGATGCAACAGACACATGAAACCGTGATAGACTCCCAGGAGGACATAGAGGCGAGCTGAGGGAATTAAGAGTTGTCAAAGTCGATCCAGGCCACAGAAACACTCTGGAGGGTAGTGAATACCATGGGATACATTCCTGGAGCAATGGAAACGAGTGCATCGTCGAAATGAGTACGCTATGCTAAGATAGAGGACCTGGAGGCTAGGTAGTGGTCCAGGAGGTGAATAGAGACATTGAGCACAATTGTAAGCATGAAACCGATATGGGTGCTGTCCAAATGGATGGGAAAGGTGGCGGACAGGGCACTGCAATGCGCACAGCACACTGCGACTTGAAATGAGTTAAAACGACCTTGCTAGCTAAAAACCAGTCAAGTCAGCACAGAAAACGGAAGTGCACAACCACAGACATACCTGAGGCATCCAAACCACCAACAGTCCTCCTAGGGCACCTACTGACCACATCAACCCACTGCATCACTGAGGACGACTAAAATCACAACCTACAAGAATCAGTCCCACCAAATGGACTCACCATGTCACCAAAACATGTTGAGGCCAAAAAAATTTGGTGTTGTATGTGCTATACAGATGTTGTACCAATCCCAGTGCGCAATATGTGAATACAGCAGCACCAGGACTGAGGAGTCAATCAAGGCCAGTGTCTGTGGCTGTGCTCACTGCTTTCTGTCTCACTCTACCATAGACAACAATAATGATGATGTAGCTCCAGGTTGTCTCCACCATGACCCTGTCATTGTTGACCATGCACCCACCATCTGTGTGGGTATGCCTGCACAACAACTGTGAAAATGCAGCCAACTAATGAAGCGTTAAGAGCGAAAATGCTAGTTGGAGCGGACTAGCCACTTGCTGGATCAACTCAGGACGACTCTGGAGTCCACAGATGAGTAACCAAGATGATATTGAGAGAGATAACAACATTATACAGACCTGGAATCCACAGTGAGTAACCAAAGGATACAATGTGGTGCTCCAGGGAGTAACTGCGCTTCAAAGTAAACAACAGTAAATAGATCAGCCACAATGGACTAGGAGGTGCAAAGGTAATGAATGTCCTGTATGGGTAGAAACACCACAACAAGGTAAAGAGAAGCTGAAAAGCGGTAGGTAAGTAAAGTGACCATGGAGAACAACATGGGCACGATTAGAATGAGAAATGAATGACGAATGAGGTGCGAAATCAACAAAACTAACAATATGTCCACTATAGCATTTATGTTCACCATCCATATGTTACTACACATACTACTGTATTGCCAACTGAAAATTTGAAAAATGTAGTGCTCCCCTCTGGAAAAGTATTGCACCTGGATCTGGAAAAGTAGTGCTCCCTTGTAAAAGTAGTGCCCACAGTTATAAAAAGTTTTGCTCCCCCTCATAAAAGTTTTGCACACATTAAATGTGCAAATGGACCCTCATAGTTCTCTTCTCCTGGTGCCAAGTCCACAATGAGTAATACCCTATGCAGTCATGCTGATCAAAGGATGTTATGTAATCACTGCTTCACTTCCAGCTTCCAGCTTCTGCTGGAACAGCAGCTGTCATTCATTTCCTGGCCCTCCTTTCTGTGGGACTTATTTAATCAGCATTGAATTACCCATTCCTCCCCACCCACCTTCTTTTACCTGTATGTGCCACCCACAGTAAGCTTGCAGGTTGTTTCACGCTTGTTATGCATTCTGTAATGCACAGTGCAGCATGCCACAATACTAAGACACTAAGCTCAAGTGAGGACGGAGAAAGAGCGAGGGTATGAGTGAAGTTTGTAGTCTGAGTGCCGAGCTTTGAGATGATGCAAAGCCTAAGCGGTCTCACCTATTCAGGTATGAACTAAGTGCTCACTGAACTCAGTGGTCACTAGAAATGACACTGGTATTGCATAGAACTAGCTTAGAGAGAATTACAGCCAAGAGTGGTGAGGGTATTTATACAATAGGCCCCTGGTCCATGCATAATGTCAAGAAAGCAAAGGAGGAGTGGGAGCCCGAAGGGTTTCTGTCTCCATCTATGTATGACTTGACTTGAGTGCACAGCACTACAAAGTCAGTTCAAGTCATAAAGTGTCATGTGCAGTATGCACAGTAACACATGTATCACAGCCAGAAGTCCAAAATCAGATGCTGTGGTGGGAATGGAAAAATCATCTAAATAAGGATATAGGCAGGGTGCCATGTGAGCCAAAAGAACAAAAGAGATCAAGAATGTATCTGGTACATGTGGAGGACGACTCCACTATGAATACAACATATAGTGAGTGAGATGATAGATGAGTGAACAGGGAAAGTTATAAAGAAAGTGTACCCCTCAGTAAACTATAACACATTCCCCTAAATCTACAACCTAGTATTCACATGTTGCTCCCCCTCAGCGACAAACCTAGCCCCTACTATCTTCTCCCCATGTCTCAGGTAAATGTTGCAGCTTTTCAAATGACTTAACCTTATTTTATATAGGAAACCACTCCAGCTATACAGTTCATTCACCTTGAATCTGTCAATTTTCAAGCACACATTACCCAAGCACTCCTTGATGAAGCCAACAAAGCAGCCCCTATCCCCCTTGCCTGCTTTGCACCAGCAGCCTCAATCTAGGCTTGGCAATTCTCATGGGAATATGAAAGAACCTCTCAACAACAAACATCAGGGCTACAAAAGCCAGTTGTTTAGAGGGGTGCTGTCTAGCGAGCTCCAGCGCAGCATGTCTAAGCACACACAACCATGGCACCGTATGCATGCACAGATACTAAAAAGTTTGTCAACAGGCAATGTTGAGACCACAAGTGCCAGTTATACACAGAGATGTTGTCTAGTAGCCCTTGAGAAAGCACTTTGAAGTTACACATATCTCCAGTGCCCATTGAGGTTAGCTACAACACAAAAAGCCTACCTACCACAAAGGGTGGTTTTGTTAGCCTAAACCAAATCTCTCAAGGGCATCAGCAGCCTGCACATTTTAAAGCATGTAATAAAGGTATCATGTGGTGCTATCCCAGAGGAACAAGCAGATAGAAAGGGTGCATGTGAGATAGACTTATCCCAAGGGGTTCTTGATCTAATTGTTGTAGTGGAAGGGGTAACTAAGACATGTCAAAGAGCAGAAAAGGTAATCTGGATATTATCTGGATGAAAATGGAATGGATGGAGTAACAGAACAACATATTTGTGCCATGGATGACTGACAGATTGAGATAAATAAAGACAAATGAAGATGGAAGGCTCGGGCAACATATGACAGTGACCAATGAGACCTTTGTAGAGAAGAAGAGACATTTTTCTAGGGAGAATGGTGATCCATGATCTGAGTGAAAGTAGATATTTTATTTTTACAATAAACCCTAATGGAAAAGCATGACAGTGGAGTTCATATCCTGAAAACTTCTAAGATACTTTGATTGGTTGTTAGGTGGTGTATGAAAGGACTACACGATCATCAGCACAATGGAGATAGAAAGGAGTCCATCATCCCTGCACCAGGTAACAACTCTGGGCTATCAGAAATTATCCTGATGGTATGTAGATTCGCAATACGGTCTCTAAAAGGGTTATGTGTGTCTTGAAGGTAAGTAGAGAAGGATATATAAAGGGGGAAGGGTGAATCAGTGACAAGATAACCAAACCTGATCAACAACCCGATCACAGATGAGCACAGATGGTCACAGATAGACACACATAAGGAAAAACAGACCTCAGATAACACTTGGATGGACACAGAAAGATATGGGACACTTGGTGGGCTTTTGATGGCCATGATCTGTAGACTGAAAAGTGGAGAAAGGGATGGATACGACTGTAGAGAGCATAGAGCTCCTACAGCATGATGAATTGATCACCGATGGCTTTACAGTTGTTGAATGGGATGGTTGGTAAGCTATATTACCCCATCACCTATTGTGGCTCATCATGTCTGAGTACCCCCACTGTCCTCCTTGATGAATAGGATCAAGCAGACCCCCTTGTACCCTGGCCCATACCCCACATCCTTGCTAAGGCAGTTGAGCTTCTAGAATAGGGGTGGGATCTCTTCTGGAGCCAATAACCTGCCTCCATTCCCCCCCTGTGTCATCATTGCTCACCCAAGTGGCTTTCCTCATTTGTAGTGTATTTAATAATCTTAATTTTGATTCACAGACCAAGATTCATGAGCTTCCTGCTTCCATATAGCCTTAGTCCCCTGCTGTGTTCCCTGATGACTCTGATATATTGACGCCAGAGAGGTTGAATGTAAAGGATCCTTTTTGGGCATTGTGTCTCTGGTGTGCCAAGGTAAGCACAAGGGTTTACAATTGTCATTGCATATGGACCCCCATACCTTCCAAAGACTTTTATCATAGAGTGTATCCTTGTTAATTGTGAGAGTTCTAATCCCATAATGCTTACTCTCGACCACTTATAGCACTGTTAAGTCCAGTTCCTCCAGGTTAAAGTCCAGTTGGATGTCTGAGATGTAAGGGGATGTAGGTGCAGAGGTTCGACAGAGATGTTGATGGAGGTATGGAGGTTGGAGGTATGAGGACATTAGCACAGGACTTATGTGTCACACCCTTGTCAATTCTTGTGTCCTTGTATTTTAGAGAGATGAGAGAGAAGAGAGAAGAAGGGAAGGGACCAGGTTTTGAGAAGGAGGAAACTTCATTGATATTTGTAATAAAGCCACTATGAAGAAATACACAGAATTTATATACTACAGGTCTGAAGGTAACTTCAGAGCTAGAGTATCTTCTACATGATGGTAATATACATAGGGATAGAGGACAGAGGAATACAAATGCCGGAAGGGCGATACAAACTATAATGGAGAATGTAGACTATAGTGAAAGAAGATATAGGAAGGTACAAAGTTTAGAGTAGTAACTTTATGGATGTCAGGTGTATTTGATGTGAGGGTTGTCCGGGGTTGGCTGGGGTTGGACTTGGTGACAATTAGGGATATGACCAGCACACAGTATATACCTGTTGAATGATTTGTGACACTCATTTGCTTTACCTGCATTACCTGGAGCCACTCAAGGGGGGATATGGTGACAGATATTGACTCTGGTTGAAGAAGGAGGGGTATAAGCAAACATAGAGTCTTGCCACTCCCAGTGCCAGCAATGATCACACAGTTGCATTGATGGGTTTGACATAATGGGGTGGTGCATTTAAGATGATGAGGTGATATCAGAGGTGAGGAGGATGTGTTGGAGGAAAATGGGGGTGTTAGATGTGAGCAGGACACTTTAGAGATGCAGGAGAGGCATCATGGGGATGTTGCAGGAGAGAGAGATGCATTGAAGGAAAATGGGATGCATTTGAGAATTCAGGCATTCAGGGATGAGTTGGACATGTTGGACGCATTGACAATGTGTTGGGGATGTATTAGAGGTATTTGGAACATAGGACAAGGGTATATTGTTGTTACATTGGTGGCAGCAGCAGCGGATGAGAAACTGAGGGAGAGTGTGCACTGCACAGGCATGACCTCATTGGGATGAGGGACAAGGACAGAGCTCATTGCCCATGTCATCATGAGGCAGGTAAGGACAGGGAGGCAGTTGAGAGCTCAAAGGATGAAGGAGGCGGAGACTCAGGAGAGCACATTGTTGTTACCATGCTTGTCACATGGGTGAGGCATGTTAGTTAGCAGATTGGTTGTGCACAGGGGCCACAATCTGATAAGAGCGAAAATGCTAATTGAAGCGGACTAGCCACTTGGTGGATCAACTCAGGACGACTCTGGAGTCCACAGTGAGTAACCAAGATGATATTGAGAGAGATAACAACATTATACAGACCTGGAGTCCACAGTGAGTAACCAAAGGATACAATGTGGCACTCCAGGGAGTAACTGCGCTTCAAAGTAAACAACTGTAAATAGATCAGCCACAATGGACTGGGAGGCACAAAGGTAGTGTCCTGTATGGGTAGAAACACCACAACAAGGTAAAGAGAAGCTGAAAAGTGGTAGTAAAGTGACCATGGAGAAGAACATGGGCACGATTAGAATGCAAAAAGAATGATGAATGAGGTGTGAAATCAATAAAACTAACACAATCTGGGAGGTGAGCTGAGAAGCCTGGGAAGGGGTTGCCACCCATGGGTTGTCACCATCTACCACCATCTGACACCCTCCTGAGTTATCATTGAGCAGCCCAATGGCTCGCTCAATGCCTTTGATTATTTCCCTTAGCTGTGAACAAGCCCAGTGGCTCATTCCATGCATCTCTCCCCCATCAACCAACATGTTGGCTCATATGGTACATTCCCACCCCTCTGGACCTCTCTCAAGGCACTGACAAACCTGATGGCTCGTTTGCCATACCACTACTGCTTCTGGATCCCTCCTGAGCTATTGATGAGTCCAATGACTCGTTCACTGTACCACTCCCACTTCTGGACCCCTCCCAAGCCATTGAAGGCTCATTTAATTCACTAGCCTGTTGCTTGGACCCTTTCCAACATGTTGATGAGCCCAACAGCTCGCTTGATGCACTCACTTGTTGCCCAGACCCCTCTTGATGTGTCAACAGGCCCAATGACTTGTTTGCTGTACCACTGTCACTTCTGGACATTTTTGACACATTCACAAGCCACATGGCTTGTTTGACATGCCTGGCTGCTGCCTGGACCCTGTTGATGCAACAGGGATAAGGTAGAGAATTACCTGACACTCACCAGTGGTTAGAAGGGGTTGCTACAAGCAATGATTGTGGTAAGAACACAAGATATTATTAGAACTTAGATGACTGAGTTCTAACTTATATACTACATGAGGTGTGTGACTATTTCTATATATGGTTGACTGACTACACTACTACTAGTAAGTAATATAAGTTGTGTTAAGAGCTACTACATGGTCCTTGATTGACACCCTGCATAAGCAAAGAGAGCACTCAATCAAGGTGCTATGGGTTGGTCATAGAAAACTAGCCTGAGTTGCGATCTGAACTGATCAAGTTTGATATATCCAAGGTTTTTAGTGAACATGTCAGCAGGATTTTGTGCTCCTTCAACAAAGAATAATTTAACTACATGACTGGGAGCTATAGCAGTTTGTGTTGTCCCTCACATATGGCTGGTTGATCAATACATGGAAAACCCTTCACCTGGAGTGTCTTTGTGGGGGCATGTAGGGCCTTTTGAAAGGGGTAAAGGACTCATTCATTGGTTTGAACAGTGATGCCGCCTGGCCAGCCCCACACAGTGCCCCTGTGACCCAGACATATTCATGTTAGTTTTGTTGATTTCACACCTCATTCATCATCCATTTCGCATTCTAATCATGCACATGTTCTTCTCCATGGTCACTTTACTTACCTACCACTTTTCAGCTTCTGTTTAGCTTGTTCTGGTGTTTCTACCCATACAGGACACTACCTTTGTGCCTCCCAGTCCATTGTGGCTGATCTATTTACAGTTGTTTACTTTGAAGCGCAGTTACTCCCTGGAGTGCCACATTGTATCCTTTGGTTACTCACTGTGGACTCCAGGTCTGTATAATGTTGTTATCTCTCTCAATAACATCTTGGTTACTCACTGTGGACTCCAGAGTCGTCCTGAGTTGATCCACCAAGTGGCTAGTCCGCTTCAATTAGCATTTTCGCTCTTATCAATTCATTGATCCTGGATATGCCTGGATATCAATCCATGGAAAACCCTTCACCTGGAGTGTCTTTGTGGGGGCATGCAGGGCCTTTTGAAAGAGGTGAAGGACTCCTTCATTGCTTTGAACAGTGATGCCACCTGGCTAGCCCACACAGTGACCCTGTTGCAGATAACCTCGGCAATACACAAAGGGGCTATTGTTTTCTTGAGAAGGACCCTTTCCACCAGAGAAAGCACAACTTCTTTTTGTTGGCCTTCAAAAGATACAAGCTTGGGACCTTGACCTTGGAGGGAGCATGGGTTTGGGACAAGTTGGCTGTCCTGAAATTCCTAAACCACGCTGATGCCATCTGGGGCTATCTCATTCATGCACTTTATGTCAGCCTCCAACTCTCCACAAGGGTGACACACCTCTTGCAGTTCCAGATATGGAACACAGACTGCCCATGAAACTTCAGATTCTAGGAAAGGGAATGCATGGTAATCAACAGGTACAGCAAGATGATGAATGCAAGGGGCAAGGACAGCTGCATCCCTACCTTTTTGTTTACCGTTCTTGTAGAGATTCTCCTGGTACTGCTGGGCAGTGGTTTCCAGGAGGCCCAAGTGCTTCTGGCTGGTCTTGTGTATGGGTTGGAGGCATGCTGGTGTTATTGCATGTACATGTATTCATCAGTTTTGAAGCCCTCTCAAGCCAGTTTCTGATGTGGTCTCAGCCAGCTATCTTTGTGTCAAGCGTGGAGAGAGGATCAAGCCAGATCATTTCTATAACTGGCTGCAGAAAAGAAAGCAACAGCGGTTTGGCTGCAGGTGGGGGGCAAGTGAGTTCCACCAGGGTATGATCACCCTTGGTCATGAGTTTATCTTGGCAAACAAGACCTTTCCATGCATCAATGAGCTACTGGGGGAGTCCACCAACCACTCTACTGAAGTGGATGTGTTGCACTATACAGTTGTGCATGGCACATTACCTCAACTTTCCAACAACGTCCTGTCTTAGCGCCACTGGCTTTCCAAAGAGTGGTCCAGCCTTGGGCTGGGACCCCATCTGCCTCCAGAGCCCATGTGGGTTATTTGAACCAGAGCAAGGGTCACAAACCCACCTGATCCTCTGGTCAGTAACACAATTATGAGCAGGCTGGGAGTAATGGGTATTACCCCTGATTTGATAGCCAATTACCAGCAAATCCTCTGTTGCACCTCACCAACTGGGATGCCCCTCCCCTCAACTCCCCTTTCCCAGCAACCACTGTACAGGTGTGGGGCTCTGGCACATCTGCCAATCTAATTGATTCATATGGCAGCATCTGCAGATTGTTGGAGGCAATGCCTGCATCTCAGATGCCCCAGCCTTTGAGCATACACCTGCCTGACCAACACAAAAGACAGATGGGCATGGTCTCCTCCACTCAGGAGTCTATGTAGCCAAAGAAGAGAATTCATCCACCTACCTCAAGGGGTGCCACTGATGAAGGATGGGCATTGGGGCCATTGAAGACTTACAAGGACTCCACTTCATTTGAGGACTTCACAGCTCCAGATGACTCTGAGAATGAAGTGTCCAGCCAGTCCAGTGTGGTGTTTGATGAGGATGCCATGGAGGACTTGCTAACTGACCACTGGTCTCCACCATTGTGGACAGCTTGGGCACGGGGAATGTACCATTGACTTCGAACAGGGATTCCCTGGGCGACCCATTGGTGATCCTTTATGACCATGCCCATTATTCTACTGTCCAGCTCAGTCTTCCCTGGCTTGGAGGGATTGCTGATGCAGACATGCAGACTTTCACAGACAGAGATGGCATTTATTAGGTCAACAACAAGCCATCCCAAGATAGGTTTGCACATGGTCTACCTTGACTCCTCAGCTTCAAACCCTGCTTTGGCCTGTTTGGTCTACATGCTGCAGTCAAGACTCAAGGTGAATGAGTGAATGTTGGTTTGGTTCCTCTCATGTGAAGAGGCAGAGCAATTTGCAACAAAGGTGCACTATGCAGTTTTCCACAGCAACCTGCCTTTAACCAGCAACAACATGAAGGTGTACAACCTTGACCTATGGAACTGGGGTAAGACCAAGCTGATGGCCTGCACATCCACCCTTGCTATAGGGATGGACAGGCCAATGTTCAATTCATTGTTCTTTACAGGCTGACCTGCAGCCTCCTGATGGCAGTTCAAATTGCAGGCTGTGCCAGCAGAGATGGATCCAAATCCCACATGTTCTTTGCCACCCCTTAGCAGGCAGATCCGAGGCTCAAACAGAAGGGGGACTATAGCCTGGTCACCAGTACAAGCTTGGATAGCTGGTGCACAAGAAGGAGTGCAAGGTGATCCAAATGACATGGTATATGGATGGCAAGGGGATGGTGCATATCTGCTGCCACTGGTACAGGCAAGTGTGATATTTGCCAACCCAACAGCGAAACTCACTGGTTCACGGTGAACACCACCACATGTTCCTGCCAAACAATCCTCAAGGGGAGGCTAGGTGACACCAGCAACGGGAATGGGCCACCTCCTGGGTATAGGGGGCTGGTCAAGGAAGCTTACACCATGAACATGCCAGCATAGGAATGGGCAGGAACGGGAATGGTTAGCCCCCTCCAACCTCCCTTCTTTAGCAGGCATTGAGTCCACACATTCCAGGCATGTGCAGTGGTGCATCCTGTCTACCACCCTGTCCAAGTTGCACATGTGGCTCTAATCCAAGGGTCGCCACCAGTTGCTCTCCCAAGCCACACCTGTGCCTGTGAGGGGAACTCTGCCATCCTCCCATGATATTCAGAGGAGTGGCTCACACCCAGAGATGAGCAGCCACTTGGGCAGAGTTTGGCACATGTGCATGGCCCAAGAGGGAAGGTTGGCAAGCACAGAGGAGCTGGACAGGTACATGACTGAAGGGCATATGCCCTTACCACTTCATACTGGGGAGGGAGCTGGTGGACAATGACTTTCCCCACTGTCCTTGGGAGCCCAAGGGCACCAGCAACTACCAAGACTTCAAGTGCTTGTTCACCTTTGAAAGGTTCACGTACTGCTATTCATGTGGGTTGCCACAGGACAGGAACAGGAATAGCAAAGGTCCCATATGCTACATGAATCACGACTTCTGAAACCCTGGGCCATGCCCCTTTGGTCAGTTCATCTTCAAGACAATGTTCTGCCTGTGGTAGGTGCCAATGCTGAGGGCGGGGCTGGCCAGGGATCTCAGTGTATGGCACCCCTTGAAAACCCAGAAAAAATTCAAGGAGTGGGCAGTGGACGAGCTGGTAGACCAGGAACAATATCACAACTGTCTAGAGATGTTCCTCTGGTTTCATTGAAGGAGGGAGTAGGAGAGACCCTGGTTTTTTACATAAATAATATGATGCTCACATTTTTTAGCTGGCCCATGTCCCAGCCCTGAGTGATGAAGTTCAAATGCAATAGTGGCTCACCAACGATGGTGAAGGAGCCAGAGGCTCAATCAACCAACACAGGTAAGATGGCACCACCACTGTTGTGCTGTACCTTTTGTGTCAGCCTCCTCTTACCCCCAGCTCAGCTCAGCACTACACTATACCACACAAGACTCTAAAACATGCTACCTATCCTACATCACACATACAAGTTCATATGTGTTCCTGTCTACACAACTAAACAAGCAAAGGTGATGGGACGGTTGTTGAGATCATGTAGTCTGGTGGAAACTGACCCAACCTGAGAGGGGCGGCAGCAATGACGATGATTGCCCATCACATGCCTGGACATGGCCATCAAATGCACCGAGGTGGCAGCATTTGAGATGTTCCATTCTACCACACCTCATGGATGCTGCCCCCTTTTCATCATACCCAGTGCTAACTTATGTTTGCCTCATGGATATTGTAGATACTACCACAATAGGTACAAACATGTAGACTAGTATATAAACCCCTAATGCAGCACCAGAGGACCTCAGTCTTGTCCTCTTGAAGTTTCCTCTACAGAACCACCTCCTTTAGACTCTTTGGTTCCTCTGTCCTTTCCTAGTCTCAAGCAACCTAGCAAGTATGGCTTCACCAAGCATGAGTCCATAGGGTTGTTTCACTAGGACAAGACCATTCTTACTTGCTACCCCACTTGTGGACGGCTAAATGTAGATCTCCAAAGCCTCAAGATACTTTCTACTGCTCACAGGACTGTCAAGTTGGAGTCATCACCTCCAGTACAATCAAGAGACTTCAATTCTTTGTATGCAGCTCAAGTCCTTTTTCTAGTGTCTTCTTCAGTGTGTTATATCACATTGATAGAAGGATCAGTGCTGGTGCCCAATGAGCACATATTAGAGTTGTAGGAGTGGTTCAGGGACACATTCATCAAAGAAGAAGACAAATTAGATTTAGTGTATCAGTAGTAGAAGTGCAGGCAGAAGTAAGCCATGCATTAGCAGACCTTTCTGACTATGAGAGTCCATAGGAGACACTAGTCACTCTCCCCACCCCCTTAGTCAACTTAGATGAGGAGTACATGACTACAACCCACCCAGAGCACATCAGATCCTATAGAAACTGTTGCCCTTATTTGTGCTGCAGAAGATTATAGAGTGGCTCATAGATGGACTTGTGGATAGAGTCAGAAGAGAAAGGATTAGAGAAAGGGAACCAACCCCTTACCAATGACCATGACAGAGGAGACAGTTGCTAGCAGCCACTAGGATCAGAGAGGCACGAACAAGAGATCTGTGGCTAGGAGAAGACAAACTCCACTGGCTAAATGATCTAAGACCTAGAGACAGGTGCTTCAAAGTAAATAGGAGGCCTCATCTAGTACCACACATAGCAGTGCCTAGAATATGCTGACTAGCAATGCCAAACACCCCTCTCTCCTCTTATATCTAGTACTTTTAATCAATCATGTCTCACAGCTTCAATCAGGGAGTGTTTGAACAGAACCTAACTGGCAATGGCCTAAACCCAACTATAACACAAGAACTTCTAGCTAGCAATGTTCAATTGGTTCATGCAGGAACACAATGTGCACATCAACATACTAACCAACTACCATGCACAGATTTGTGCACTACAAGAACAGATAGCTGTAGGAATAGCAGCTATGGCATCTGGGGTAGGCACATCATCAGTCATGCCCAAAATAAGTAGAGTGTTCTTACAGTAGATCCTGGCATGTATAATAGATCCAAAGGAAAGTTTGAAGAATGGTGGACTAAGGTTAAAGCATGGATTGCTGAGAATCCCAGTGTTTCCACCAGGCTCTAACAAAGCAGTGCTAGCTGTCCTTGCTCACTTAGAAGGACAGAATGTTAAGAGTGAAAATTCTAATTGAAGCAGACTAGCCACTTGCTGGATCAACTCAGGATGACTCTGGAGTCCACAGTGAGTAACCAAGATGATATTGAGAGAGATAACAACATTATACAGACCTGGAGTCCACAGTAAGTAACCAAAGGATACAATGTGGCACTCCAGGGAGTAATTGCACTTCAAAGTAAACAACAGTAAATAGATCAGCCACAATAGACTGGGAAAGCACCAAGGTAAAGTGCTGTATGGGTAGAAACACCACAACAAGCTAAAGAGAAGCTGAAAAGCAGTATGTAAGTGAAGTAACCATGAAGAGCAACATGGGCATAGTTAGAAGATGAAATGAATGATCAATGAGGTGCAAAATCACAAAAACTAACATAGAAGGCAGGCAGCTTTGCCTGCACAACAATTAACAGCATGTTGAAAGGAAAAGCTTATACATGGAAAGACTTAGAGACGGAAATGGAATCCCTATTCTGCTCAATCAATCAGATAGAATGGGCCCAACAGAAGCTAAGGACACTCAAGCAAACAGAGAGCATACCAATCAATGACTGGATCATCAATTTCCAATGATACCTGCCTCAGGCAAAGATAGGAGGATCTCACCTGATAGTGATCATTGAGAAAATCCTAATCAGAGCATGCCCACCCACAGTAGAACTATGTCTCACTAAGATAAGGGAGCTAGGCAACAGGAAGCAATTAATAGGTTTCATATGTCATGCCAGCTCTATTAGAAGATCTAAAGATCCTAATACCATGGATATTGATGCCATTGGCAGAGGACCAACAAGGGGTAGTAAACTCACAGGGAAATACTACAACTGTGGAGGAGACCACTTTATCTTTGATTGCACAAAGCCAAAGCTCAGCTGTGGCAACTACAAATTGTAATGCACAGTATAATCTTGACCTAGGGTACTGCAATGCTTAGACAAAGAAGTGTAGCGCAAAGGAGTGAAGGCTTGACAAGGAGAAGGCCTGGAGGACTAAGTGCCAAGCTTTGAGAAAGCTGAAGTGGGTCTCTTCTATCCTAGGTACTCACTAAGGGCTCAGTAGAACTCAGAGGTTACTAGAAACAATGCTGATATTGTGTAGAATTAGCTTAGAGGGAAAATACATGTGGGGAGAGAAGTGACTATATATATGGTAGATTCCTGGTCCATGCAAGAGATGAGAAAGGAAAGAAAGGAGCAGAAGTTTGAATGGATTCTGTCTCTGTCTAAGTATGACTCAATGTGCAGCATACAGAGTCAGGACAAGTTGTAGTGCACAGCACAGAATGTGAAATATAAAGGCAATGCCACAGCCTTACAAAGTCTAAATAAGGGAGCTGTGGTGGATTGGGAAAGAAAGTCTAAATAAGGTATAGCAGGGGTGCCATGTAAGACAGAAAGGGAAAGGAGATTGAGAGACATCTAGTAGTGCAGAGGACAAGTCTGCTACAAATACAACTGCATATGGTGAGAGAACAAGTCTGTGGACAAGTGAACAAAAAAGTGTAGTAAAAAAAGAATGCAGACTATAACTGAAGGGGATTAATAAAGGTATAAGTTCAGAGATGTAAACTCCATACCATATGTGTCCATCATGACTTGAAGATGCTTGTCAAGGCTATTTGTTAGCTATGTATACTCTTCTGGTTATTGAGTATTGTATATTTCTGTCCCCATGAGTATATCAAAAACCTATAGTTGTAGACTCATGTGAATGAATCATTCTCATTCCAGCTACCCAGAACTTTTGTTCTGCTCATGTCCAATGTGTGACAGTGACTTGAACCAGATGTGTGAAGGGAAATTACCCCAAAGGGACAGAGTTGGTGATCAACTATCAATGAAGGCTCATGCACATGCATAACATGCAAATTTGCCTGGGTATTCTGTGGATACCACTTTCTCTGCCAGTGTGCTCGGAGATATAACCAAGGGGATGCAGGGATTCACATGCGAGAAGATCGCAGTCACCTGGACATGGAGGGATTCATCATCTTGTTCTGGATGGTAGAAACCTCCTATTTGGAGACTCAGATTCTCCATTGTCTTTTCCTAGTCACAAGCAACCTAGCAAATATATAGCTTCACCAAGTGTGAGTCCATAGGGTTATGTCATGTGCCCTGTACAACCTTAAACATAGAAGAAGACTCTCAGTAAGTCCATCAAAGACCTTGATTTTGAACATATAGAATCCGGTGATGGTATTGTTTCCTCTACCAGAAGAAAGGCACTAATGTAGTAGTTGTTATTGTCAATGTCAATGATGCCCTATTCTGTGGTTATAACAAGACTATAGTTGCTGATGTAAAGCATCAGCAAATCCTCACATTACTTTAACTGAGTGATATCTTGGTAACCCAACTGAAACCAAAAATGGTAACCATAGCCAAGTCCCACATGTGACATCACACCACATGGAGGCAGATTCACCAGAGCTGAAACAGGCTGGCATGCCACTACTGTGCATACATAGCAAATACATAAATAAAAGCATTATTGCTATAGTAGACTTGGAAAGCAAGTAAACTTGATCAAATGCTCTGTATGGAACAATGCCTGGGAGTTCCTGTTGATATCAGTGAATCTATTGTACTTATGGATGCGAGTGGGCGTTGCAGTGAACTCAATGGATATATTCCTAAGCTAGAGCTAGAAATAGGTGGTATACTATCTACTGCTGATTTCTAGATTTCTGACACTTGCTTGCCTGACATACTGCTCAGGTGGGGCTGGCAACATTGAAACCTCATCTCAATTGACAAGCACCTTGACAGCACCTTTTTGAAATTCTGACACATCAACAGAGACACCACCCAAACAGTCAAAATACTATTACTACCAAGCGTTGACAGCACATCAGCCAAATGATCCATAGCCAAGGTCAATGGCAGTAGCCAGATGGGTGTGGCAGTGCATTACACCCAGCTGACAGATTGCACAACAGATGCACAGGAAATATCTGTATTAGAGAAAAAGTTCCCCTTACATCAGCAAATTAGCAAATTTGGAACAGCACATCAGCCATGACAGGTGGCTAGGCAAATCATGTCACAGAGGCATAGTATATCACAATTTTGGTACAGCATGCACAGCCATGACAGAGTCACACTCTACAGTCCATTAGGCACCAAACCCTAACATAGTATATACTTTATTTTCTAATGTGCCATGGACTTGGCGAAAACTTGGCTGTGCGTGTTATGGTCCATTTGGTTTCCCACTCAAACCATGCCAGTGTCTCGTCTCCAATTCCATCCTCCACCATCCTCCACCATTCCCCATCTGACCTCACAACAAAAATAACTGCACAAGGACACCAAACCACATGTTTCAGCAAGAGCCATGAGATGAGTGACCTAGGAGGCAACAGACATGTCGATAGTGCCAAGGTGCATTGAGGACATCAGGAACAGTCCAATCAAGCAACCAAACAAATCAGAACATCAGCTCAAATGGTCAAAATGAAGAGATGAAAAGGACTCAAAGGGAACTCCAGGTGAGCTGCATGACATGAGTGGTAAAACAGACTCACCAGATCATTGTCAACAGCAGCCTATCCAATGGTCCACATTCTATGAGTGGCAGGAACAAGTACCACATCAATACAAACCCATGGAATTGAGATAGACACCCAGGAGGCCCATGGGCAGCCAAGTCATCTTGGACAACGTCAGGACTGTCTGTGACCACAAAAAGGTTCTTGCTAGTGACAGGTATGATGGTCCACACCCCAGGAGCAATGGGAACAAACACTGTGTCAATACAAACCCACAGAATCAAGATAGAGACCCAGCAGGGCCTATGAGTACCTTAGCAAACCTACATTTTTTCAGGGTCATTGAAATCAATGACAAGACTGACAGGCCTGAATGGCCTAATCAATGATAGATTTGACTGACTGAACATGAATGATAGCACTGATAGCATGCTGTCAGTCAAGTCAGACAGCTCAGCAAGATCATTGATTTTGATAACTCAGAAAAAATGTAGGTTTGCTAATGTAGCAAGATTGACTTCAATGATGTCCGAACCGTTTGCGACCACACAAGAAGGTTGTCAATGGTGATGGGTACAATGGACCACACCCCAGGAGCAATGGGAACGCACTGATACAAACCCACAGAATCGAGATAGCAACCCAGGAGGGCCTATGGCCAGCTAGGTTGACTTGGATGATGTTGGGACTGTTTGCGACCACAAAAAGGTTATTGGTGGTGACAGATATGATGGACCACACCCCAGGAGCAATGGAAACACACTGATACAAACCCACAGAATCGAGATAGCGACCCAGGAGGACCTATGGCCAGCCAGGTTGACTTGGACGATGTTGGGACTGTTTGTAACCACAAAATGGTTGTCAATGGTGACAGATGTGATGGGAAACATCCCAGGAGTGATGGGCATGTGCACAGCATCAATACAAACCCATGGAATCCAGATAGAAGCTCAGAAGGGCACACAGAGGTGTAGCAAGCAAACAGAGATACCAAGCATGAACTGTAGCATAGAAGCAATGCAGACAGCCTTGAAATAGACAGAAACAATGATGAAAAGGGTGCTGCAATGAGCACGGTATGCTGTGACTTGAAACAGGTTGAACCAGACACACTAGCTATGTACCAGCCAAGTCAGCACAGGCAGTGAAAGCATACAATAACAAGCATACCTGATGTATCGAAACCACCCACCCATCATCCCAGGTTGCCTACTAACCATGTCAATGCAGTGCATCACCAAGGATAACTCAAATCAAGATCTAAAAGCATTAGTACCACCTGATGGACTCACCAAGTCATCTGACCATGTTGGGGCTGAATTGAGCAAATTAGGTATGTTGTGCATATTGTCTGTGGGCCATAGGTGATGTAGGAACAATCCCAGGGCACGTACATGAAGACAGAAATTGATCAAGGCAATGTGTATGCCTACATAGCATAGCATTTATGCTGTGCTGTGACTTACCCTATATGGATGTCATGTGAGGGCACACTTTCATATATAGTTTTTATGTTTTTACTTGAGACTGAATATTCTATTGGCACTCACAATTCAGAGTCATGAAAAGGAAGGAAAAAAAAAAAAAAAAAAAAAAAAAAAAAAGTGTACTGTATCATACTATGCTGCTATAATACTGTATGCTGTGACAGCACTGTACAGGAGACCTTGCTGTGGTGCTGTGAGTGCTGTGAGTGGCTGTACAGTGCAGTGCAGTTACCTGACAATTTGCTGATGTACTTACAATATACATATACAAATGAGGTAGCAGCTCTGAATGAGAAAATAGGAAAGCATCCCAACATATTTAAGGGAGAGCAGTATGACTACAAGCAGTGGACGAGGCCTAACATGGCAGCAACTAATCCATTGATGGCAATTTACACTACCATGTTTCAACCTGATCCTACCCCTAAGATGGGAAGTCCATTACTTGATAATACACACCTGTCTATGATCCCTACACTACTCAATGCCCTGTTTTGGAATTGTAGTGGCGATAGTTTGATTTTAAACTCAGCGCAAGTTATCTTGCTTAGGCCCATCATTGGCAATGTCGAGAACAACTACACCTTGATGTATGTCATTCCTGCTGAATTGCCTCCAATCTCCAACCAGGAGGTTGGCAAATTATGGCTCCCTTCCTTTCCCCTTCCTGACAATGCTCACCACATCATATTCCCACTCCTTCACCATTTACAGTACAATCAGTGCAATACCTTCAATACCCCTACCCCCTTTCTCCACAATTACTACACCCTCTATGAAGAGAGTATGATGCACCAATGTACCATATCATTGTATCCACCACTGACTAGCAAGAATGCTACTCGCTATGTCCCACCTTTCCCCTCCCCTGATTCAGACCTCAAGGCAGAAGAAGGCTGCAAGCTAAGTCTCAAATGAGACATTGTGCAGCAGACTCAGCAGATTGCCGAAAGAGTAAAGAAAAAGGAGGAAGAGGAGCATGCTTGGTTTCACAAGTTGAGTAGGTAGGAACAGTGTGGGTTCCAGCACCACAATCCTTCATTTAAATCTGATGAGCTCAACAAATGGCTTGAGAGCTTTACTAACACAAAGACAGCTCTTGACAACTATGTTTGTGGCCCACTGTTCTCGAGCCCCATCAAACTCAAAGCCAATCACCTAGCTGGCTTGGTTTCCCATACACCACCTCCCCATTCCCAGTCAATCTTGTCCTTCTCATTAGGCTCGGATGAGGACAATGAGGCTAGCTCAATCACAAGCGAGGACAGCTACATCACTTGCTGGTCTGATTACCCATACAATGAGATGGGTATGGTTCACACATACCATCTCAAGGGAGGGCTCAGCCCCTGCAGATACTTCGACAAATACATCAATCCTGTCGAAGCACTTGTAAGGACCATAAGGAGATTCCTATCGATCCCACTGATCGATGGGGTATTCAATAGGGAAGGATGCTTCACCTCAAATGTCTCCTACACCCAGCACTTTGCCCCCCCTCTTGAATATTTGGATAAGCAAGTTACCATCCCATTTTCAGGTCGCTTTTCCCCTCTATACTTGGGGACTGCACTTATCAACCTAGTGACTGTGCTTCACAACCTCAAGAAGTATTAATGCTGCCTCTGTGACACTGATGGCATCACTTGAAGCCATCTCCTGTCCCACTACTCTCCCAACATCTACCATGGATGTTTATATGCCTACAAGCTTCATGTTTACAGGTCCAAGTCAGATTATCCAGTGCTTGTACATCAGCTTTGCATGCTGTGTCAACAGGTCCCCAACACTGTTCAATCTGTCCATGGAGCACTGATCCCAGCCCAATCCACCCTGTGCATGAGTGAGAACATCACCATCCATGCTCTTCACAGGAATGTTCTCACCCCTGTCACTCTCCATCATGGTGAGTTCATTCAGCAATTTGTACCCTCTGCTAACCCCCTTCTCACATTCCTCACAGTTGAGGAGTCCAGATTCTTACAACCCACTTGCAGTATCTTGCATTTCTACAGACAGATCTCACCTGCTCAGCTCATCGATGCCATCCTCCAAACACCCTTACCTGATAAAGACTACATCAGGTCACTTCTAGTCTATGGGTATCTCAACGACCATGTGGGACTCATCACAACCAATCACAGTGGTGGTACCTCCTCACTATCGCATTTTTGCTCTCTAGCAAAACACCTTTGTGCCAAGCAAGAGCATTATTACTGGCTACATGAAGGAGGTGATATTATACCACCACCTTCTGCCCCTTCAGCCATGCACACACTTGGGAAGTACAACACTGATTTTGTCTATGAGGGGTATAGGAAGTAAACTCCCCATCCTATTCATTTCCAATTGGCATTTTTTACTGATTCACTATGTACTACTTACTGACCTGGTTCTTGACTGATCCCCTGTATTCATAGGGATGGGTAGATATCCCCATTCCCACCTATGCATCCCTCTCTCCCCTTATAAAGTACAATGCCTGCCTTATGAACAATAAGGCAGGTGACATACTACTACTTATATTTAGTCTGGTTCATCTTTGTTTGACTGATTGTACTTATATCCAGTTGACTCCTTGTGACTTGAGACTCCTTTTTGACTCATTCTCATCAAGTACACATGTTTAAAGTATACCACCACATGAATACATCCTGTGTCATGTGTCAAAATGCCCCATGCAACTTTTGAAACAACATGATTGTACTCTACAACTACTGATCACTTGACTGATCACGCATGATTGACTGATGTTACATGCATGGCTGACTGACACTTGTCAGTCCAATCTACACAAACTTGACTGACTCTATCTGTATACTACACGGAACATTGAATACAAGTACATAGACAAAAAGTATAGTACTTAGGACATCAGACAAGTAATACAAGTCACATGGAATGCACTACACTACACTGAACACCATGCCAGTCGAGCACAGTCATGCATGACTAATATGATTCTCACACATGACTGACTGACACCTGTCAGGCTGTTCACTTGATTTCTACTTGATCTTGTCATGCAACACATGGAACATCAAAAACTAGTACATAGACCCATACTACAGTACTTAGGACACCTTGACAAGTACTACAAGTAAACAGATATGCTACACATCATTGGATACACCCAACGAGTGCTGTTCCCATGTAACTGATAGGTCCTGCAACCTAAGCAAGTGGTAACAGCTGTCAGCTGTCACCAACTAGCTAATCACATCAGGTTCAGCATGGAACTAGTTGGTACCACCACTGATTACCATACATAGAATACATGGTAGATCTATCTACTGGTAATTAAGTATAAATTAGCCTTGAGGACAAACATGCTCTATGACTATATACCCTTTGCCCTACTGCTTCTCACTTTGGGCACAGAGCTCCCTCAATGAAATCCCCCCAAGGGCATTAGGTGAGTGAAGGTCAATTCTACCTATTCCCTTTAACACTACTATTGTTAGGACTTGAACACATCACCTAGGGCAATGTAGGGAGCACAGGACATCCCATATTCTCTCTAGAACATGATTTGAGTCAATGTAAGTGTGCCAGCACTATACCATGTCCATTGTTTACTCCCATTCATAGCGAGGACAAAGTATGACTCATCTTTGTGGATTAGGACTAGTTACGCTACCACTACCCCCCTATTATTAGTGCTATGAATCCCCTTGTGAATTAGGATACAGCCCTATTTTCTCAAGGGAACCCCCTTTCTTTTCTCTCTATTTGGATATAACAAGGCCCAACTATATTAGCACTGTACATCATAGCATTGAACTGTATTGTTACCCTACCCCTACTGTATTAACATTGAGATGAAATGCATCAAACCCACAAATGTGTGTAACATAAGCACTCAATAGCAACCAACCAACTACAAACCCACCTGTTCCCTGTGTTCGGCACACAGTGAAGCAGACAACTATTATCACAATACAACTGGTATTCTGTAAACAGACTCCATATGATATAAAACCAGGATCCTAACTCAACCACCAATATTACTGGCATTGGTAGCATGGTGCCTACATAATGTAAGACCAGGAACATTACTCAACAATATT
Organism: Boletus nobilissimus; assembly: GCA_038088815.1. Lineage (NCBI taxonomy): Eukaryota > Fungi > Basidiomycota > Agaricomycetes > Boletales > Boletaceae > Boletus > Boletus nobilissimus. The sequence continues at coordinate 91,460 of JBBPJO010000001.1, read as the reverse complement.
ACAACCATGATGATGGCAGTTTGTAGGACTGAATCTACATGACATAAGTCCAGATATACATCACATCCTAGGCATTGTACCACCCATAAGTCTAGCAGCTTTGCTCTAGCAGTAAGTGTAGTGTACATATAAGACTGAACTGAACTGAAACACATGATGTGCTTGGCTTTGTGTAGCCCAGTGAGTCTAATGGCCCTATACAGGTTAGCAGTAATAGGTTGTACACACTATAAGACCAACCATCAGGTATAATTACACTTGTATTGGTAGCAGCAGATCTTGTAGTGGCCTGTTTGCCATAGGTCCTATGGGCATGTTAATTACTACCATCACTATGGAGCACCTAGAAGCTTGCAGCTGGCAAACCTAGACTTAATACACACTACTAACAGAACACCATACAACACTAGATATCATACAACTGTACCAGATGGCATACTACTACCATCTTGACCTGGAAACCATTGGATTACTAACACAATCACCAGAACACTCTACCTGTGATGTTTATGGAGCCTATAAGAGGGTTGACAAGAAGATCAGACCAATAGCGCAGCCTATTCCTCAAGAGTTCAAGGTCACCAGGACCAACCCTTTGCTTACTCTTGTACTACCAACTATCCATTTCCAAAATGCTACCCCAACACAAAAGTTCACTAAGGAACATATTGATAAGATCCTTGAAAAGATGTGCAAGGATGCATTCTTACTACCAGAAGAGCAGCAATTATTCATCTACATGCTAGTCAAGAATGAAGCTGCTATTGCCTTTGAAGAGGAACACTGAAAGAATCTTACTTTAGCCCATATAAGATATCTCATGTATCCCATAAACCATGGCAGGAGAGGAACATTCCTATTCCACCAGGCTTAAGGGACAAAGTAATTGAGCTACTCAGATTGAAGATCAAAGCTAGAGTATATGAACCATGTCAATCACCCTACTGATCAAAGTGGTTCTGCACCTGGAACAAAGCTAAGCAAAAGCTTTGCATAGTGCATGATCTGCAACCCCTTAACAGAATCAATATCAAGGAATCCTCCATTCCCCCAAACCTGGATCAATTCATTGACCGGTATCTTGGTAAAAAGTGTTTTATAGTTCTAGACTTGTATTGGGGATTTGATGTTAGAAAGATGGACCTAGCTAGCCATGACATGACAGCATTGCTCATACCCTTGGGAATACTCAGGATTACATCACTACCCACAGGATTCACCAACTCTCCATCTGAATTCCAGGAATGCATGGTTTTCATATTCCAAGATGAAATCATAAAGCAAGTCATGAATATCTTCATTGACAATGCACCTATCCGTGGACCAAGTATCACATATCCAGATACAAATGGAAACCCTGAGGTCATGCCTGAGAGACCAGGCATTAGAAGATACATCTGGGAACATGCTATTGAAGTAGGAGGAACATTTTCTGGCAAGAAGCTTCAAATATGTACACCCAAGGTACAAATCCTAGGGCAAACTATTGGAGTGGAAGGCAGGGAACCTGATAAGGACAGAGTTAGAGCTATTGTTGAATGGCCTACTCCCACTAATGCAAAGGAAGCCTGACAGTTCATTGGATTATGTGGAACCATACAGATATGGATAACTAACTACTCTCACTTTCATTGGATGCCTTGATTGCATCATCAGGCATTGGGAGGATTCCATATACATTGCCATTAGCCCTTCTTCCCATCACCCTGAGTCCGCCAGCAGATTTACCTTGCGCATACCATCTTACTGGTATGAGTTCAACTCATTCACTCAATTGATTTTACCTTTGCATAGACAAACCCTCATGCACCCTATACAACTTCACTGATACTTATCCCATTTGCTTTTCCACCACCACTTGTGGCAGTCTACTTACATTTCATTTCTCACATTCCATCACACTCATACCCCATTTCCAATATTCCCCAACATCTTTCCCATACTATAACAGGACTTCATTAGTATCAGTAGTATACTATTCGTACATCAGCCACCTTGAATACCATCAGAAAGAACAAGCAATGGCTGATTTGGCAATTGTGATCCATGACTTTCATTTACCTAATGTAGAGGAGTTGGTAGAACACAATGCTCTCATGGAAAGTATGTTCTCATACCTCCAAAGACAGCTAGAATTACATTGCAGTATCCACCACAACCCAAGACATGGCCTAGAAAAGTACCAGGCCATGGTCACTATCTGTATATCAGGAGCTAACATGGGAAAGCTTATCATCCACTGGGAATGTAACTACTGTAGATATATCTATGTGCATGCCCGAAACTTCAACAGAATTCTTACCAAGATCCAGATAGACTTAATAACTCTACAATCTCCTGCAGACCCAGAAGTCCAGATACCTCCCACTATGAGAATGATAGACCCTTTTGCTCATCCATTCAGGCCTATTAGTAGAGATACTCTAATCAATACTATAAATGCATTAGCTCAGTTAGGCCAAGGTATACACCCTGACCAGGTCCCACCTCAAGTAGATGAACCTATCCCTACTCAGGGAGACCAACATCAAGAATAATCTTCTTGATTCCAGTATGTACAATCAGGAATGATTGTAATCTGTTCCCTGTGGATGACCTGCACAAAATCAATATCATGCTGAGTCCTGAAATGAAAACCATAATTTCAGACCAACCCACAGCTGGAATATTCACATATTTCATACACAGGTAGTCCCTTGTGTAAGCTACCTGTCTTCCAAGTTTCATCTTGTTAGCTTTATTCCTTCCAGAGATATCTATAAATCTCTGATGATATCCAGTCTATTACCTTTTGCTATACTAGTATTGTAGATGATCCTTAGCTTCCTGAAATGGGAAAGCCCCTGAGGATACCTAATGCAAGGATCTTGTTGGTCCTGGGCCCTACCCCACAATATACTAACACATATTGTACACATACTGTACACAGTATTGTCCAGAAAGCTGGTGTATGGCATGGACTTAACTATGTACTAAATCAAGTCCATGTGTGCAATTTTGATGTTGTTCTCACTACACTGCATGGTACATTGCTGGCATAGTCTGACTGTGCAGCATCAAATGTAGTCTACTCAATATCAAACATGGACTGCACAGCATCGAGTGCAGTCTGCACCATATGCCCTGAGATGAGAATGTGGATTGTGCAACATGGACTGCAGGGGGAATGTCACAGAATGTGGTTGGAACTTTTGTGCAGAATTCACACCATAACCCTTGAACATGTGCATTTGACCTCCATCCTTCCTGTCACATTGTCTACATCATGTCTCTTGTCACACTCAACCAAGGCTTGTACCATTGATTCTGTAAAGAACTCTCACAGCAACATGCTGGCTACAATATGTGCATCTGTCCCCCATCCTCAAGTCAAACCCAAAACCAGAAGAGACTGACACACATGAATAACCCACCTTTTGAGAAAACATTTACACCATTCCAAATGTGCTGACCACACACCTTGGGGATACGTTTGATTTCAAGTGTGTTGTATTGTTTCATGGGCTTTTTAACATACCATTCATGGATGGTTTGACATTGACTAGGCCATGGCAATACATGAAGGTGAGTGCAGCCACTGCAATCACAGATGCCATTGAGGATCATTCACAGATGGGCCATGGGATGATTGACATGTGACAAGGTGAGGCAATGGCATGTCTTGTTTCATTTTGACCACATCTTGATCCTGCATACTAGGCCAAGGATAAGAAAAGGTGTAAACTGCACCAGGGGATACATTTATGTTTGAGATGCTCTCGTTGATGCTCGGACAGTTGTGCACTACATGAGGGTAAGTGTGACCACTGCAATTGCAGATGCTATCTAGGATCATCCATAGATGGGCCATGGGGTGATTGACACACTGCAGGTGTTGCATTGTGACAAGGTGAGGCAATGGCATGTCTTGGTTTCTTTTGGCCATACCTTGATCCCGCATACTAATCCAAGGATAAAAAGCAGGTATGAACTGTGCCAGGAGAGCATGTTTATGTTCAAGATGCTCTTATTAATGTTTGGATGCTTGTTCAAGCAATGTGACATCTTTATCCTGATGTTTGGAGATGGGACTGTGGACATGAGTGTGGTGGTGCAATGTGTCTGGGTATGGTGTCAAGCTCATCCTACTCTCACTGCTCTCTGGGCTTGATGAAAGGTCATGGCAGTCCAATAATACTCATGTTGGCAAGCAAATATGTTCCTTCTCTTTAATCGCCAGCAGGTTATCCTGATTGTTGAATGGAAATTGGGACAGTGGAGTGCCTTTGATTCTAGGTGGTAAAATATGGTGAGGTGTTTGTTAAATATAGTGTTGTTCACCCTTGCTTTTTAGATCACATTGGTGAGTAAGTTGTTGTTTAAGGTATCTGGGGTTATGAGTAAGGCTGAGATGGTAGAAGATGGGAAAGAGATGGCTGAGATGGTGGTTGCAGGGACACTGTCTCAGGTGTTGACAGAAGAGTTACTAGTATGAAACAACAACTTGAAACAAACAAGAAAGCTATTTAGGTTGATACTAAAGTTGAGTTGAAATGACCAAACTCACTTAAAATCTAGCTGTTTAGAAACAAGACAAGAGCACTAAGAGTTGCTACAGTATTGTGGTATAAAAAACTCCAGGAGAACATGACTTGGAAGTCTTGTGCTGCTAGGATCTAGGATCTATACTACATGTACACAGACTATGATGTATGTACAAATGATACATAGTAGAACGCAGTACATGATCCTTCACTTATTATTATTACTAATTTACTAATCCAATAATGATGCAGGGAGGGGCCATGGGCCTTTTTCACTCCCCAAATCCCACCCTGTCTTTTATATCTGAGATATACACCAAGAAATACTGCATGATCTTCTTGTGACAGTATGACTGACCCACACCTGCTCACATGCCACTTACCAAAACAAGAGAATTGAGAAAAATCACTACACTACTTTCCTAGACTCTGGCCTTATGGCTACCTGTAAAACCATTGAACATGGAGGGATTGGCCAACCATGGCCCACCACCACTAAACTCTCCCTAACATTGGATAACATCATAGTAATGACCCTATTGTATTCCAGTTATCTTCCATTAACCCTGACACATTATCACCTTACAACTAGTGTCAGGGATGTATTCAAGCTTCCTGGAAGTAAACACTCTTGGCCTTTTCTGATCTTCTCTTTTCATCAAACACCTTCTTGTGATTACCTATCAAATCTCACCTCAGACTGTTAATACTGACCAACCATTGTCCTTGAGCTGCATCATTGAACAGCCAGAGACTTCATTTGTTAGACACTTATCAAAATGTCCATGTGGTGGTCACTTAAGTATTAGTGGGCCAGCCATTACTCATTGGTATACCTGATGACTTTCCTGAACCTGCACTTTGCAAAGTGCCCAGATACTAAGGGAGACATGCTAATGGGAGGTCATAAGTCTGTTATTATGCTATATAGGAGGAAATGTTGGAAAGCTAATACTGTAGGTTCAATGATGGTAAAATGCTACATGTGAGTGTTATGCAGGTTTAGCATGATATCAACTGACCACAAATGGTTCTGTCTCCAGATGATCACAGAAAACAATACCCATGGTTAGAATATAATTCTTTTTTTAGCATCATCTCTCACCACCTATTCCTGGGAATGGAAGAGATTCTAGTCTGCCTTGGTCTTATTATCTTGATATGCTGCATTTGCCATTCCATTTTTTAAAACTTAACTCAGTACTATAAACTCTATCTTGAATGTTGAGCTTGACTGCCTGTCCTTGATCCCATTTGACAATGAGATCATCATCACTCTATACACAGCATATTAGTTTTGGTGATTTTGCACTTTTTTTGGCTCATTGTGATATTTCTACCCATACAAGTATCTATCTTTGCACTTCCCACTCCATTGTGGCTGGTCTGTTTATTGTTGTTTACCTTGAAGCTGGAACACCACATTTGGTTACTCACTGTGGACTCCAGAATTGTCAATCTAGTGAGTGGCTAGTCCACTATCCATTAGTATTTTCACTCTTATCATAGCAAGCCACCTGATCTAATGATGTGAATGTTTCACTGAACACTGATCCAGCAACAAGTATATTCCTCTTCAATATTAGGAGAACTTCATGTTCTCTTTGAGTTTTAACTTTAGTTGTTATTCCCATTGAAATCCCCATTTCATCATGACCTGTGACCTATGCCCAGGTAACTGATATACTTTGATCATGAACCATCTCTAATAATTTTTTTCATGGTATAAACACCATTTGAAGTGATGATGAGAATATTGTTCCTTCTCATTAGATTACAGGTCACCATTGAAACTCTGCCTTGTACTGAGCCTGACTATTTATTTATGTCTCAAGACAGGTTCAAATGTTATCTACTATTCTATCCAACAATGTGAATGCCACCTTTCTTTTACTATTGATGGTGCACCACCATTTGATTTAACAAAGAGAATATCACTTTTTTTCTTTTTCACTCAATGATTACATGTGTTAGTTTTGGTGATTTCACACCTCATTGATCATTCATTGTGTGCTCTAACTGTGACCATGCTGTTCTCCATGGTCACTTTATTTATCTACTGCTTTCAGTTTCCTTTTAGCTTGTTGTGGTGTTTCTACCCATCCTTTGCACTTCCCAGTCCATTATGGCTGATCTATTTACAGTTATTTGCTTTGAAGCACAGTTACTCCCTGGAGCACCACATTATATCCTTTGTTTACTCACTGTGAACTCCAGGTCTATATAATCTTGTGATCTCTATCAATATTATCTTGGTTACTCACTGTGGACTCCAGAGTCATCCTGAGCTGATCCAGCAAGTGGCTAGTCCACTTCAATAAGCATCTTTGCTCTTATCAACATGGACACCACTATATATCTGTTTGTATATTTTTTTGCAACCACATACATGTCTAAGTTTTAATTTGACTTGGTTCACCTTCTATCCACTTTACTATTTTCCATAGTGGTATATTGTGGTGTATTGTCTGAGTTTCAACTGCCTGTGCAGGTAGACCATCTAAGCTTGTCATCCCCTACACAATCTCTCAAATTGAACTCCAGTAATTATGCAACCAACATTATCTCATACCAATCATTCATGTGATACCATTGTCTCCTTCAGTAGTACTTTCTCTGATTTACTCAACACTTGATCATTATATATTAGGACTGGCCAGACTCAGTTGCTGGTCCAGACCAGTTTTAAAGTAGCATGTCATAAATGGGTGGTATTTTCTAAAAGTAATCAAAGCTAATAATTGTCAGAAGAAATCAGGAAAAATATTAAAAAATTACCATTGTTCCCATTGATGGTGGTGATAAAAAGAGGCAGTCCAGAATACTAGGAGAAGAATGGTATCATTGATACTAACAATGAGGCCAGAGTAATGAGTGAGATACAAGACAGATGAGATTATTTCAAGGGCATGGCACTGTAATGCATAGTGTAGCCTTGACATCATGTGCTGCAGTACTGGGTGAAGAAGTGTAGCACAAAGGAGTGAAGTCTTGATGAGGGGAGGTCTGAAGGACTAAGTGCTGAGCTTCAAGAAGATGTGAAGCCTAAGTGGGTCTCTCCTATCCTAGGTATCAACTGAGGGCTTACTAGAACTTGGAGGTCACTAGAAATAATGCTGGTATTGCATAGAACTAGCTTAGAGGGAAAATACATGTGGGAAGAGAAGAGAGAAGCAACTATATATATGGTAGGCCCCTGATCCATGCAAGAGACAAGAAAGGAAATAAAGGAGCAAGAGCCTGAAGGGATTCTGTCTCCATCTAAGTATGACTCAATGTGCAGCATACAAAATCAGGAGGAGTCATAAGTGCGCAGCACAAAGTATAAGGAGAAAGGCAATGTCACAGCCTTATGAAGTCTGAAGTAAGGTGGCTGTGGTGGAACATAAGAGAAGTCTATAAATGGTATTGCAGGGCCCATATGAGACATACAAGGAAAGAGATTGAGAGCACACATCTAAGTAGGCAGACGATGACTCTGCTATGAATACAACCATGTACAGTGAGAGAATGATTCTGAAGGATGAGTGAAGAAAAAAGAGTAGTGAGAATAGAGTACCCCCTTCATAGACCATAACAATGCCCACCTCCAGTCATCCAGACATTCTGAGTCTGCAATGAAAGCCTCTGGAGCACAATGGACATGGCCCCCAAATGTCTTCACCTGGTGTGAACTTCATCTTTCCCCTACACACAACTCTGGAGATTGTTTTTATCACTAAAGATGGGTTGAGAAAGGGAGGATTTAGATGGCCAAAAAAAGGAAAGAAGAAGGCAAGCCCAGTGGAAAGAACTTTGGACATCCCAGGCTCCACACACATAGCCAGTGCAAATGTATCCAAATCTCTAATTCAACACATTCAGGCCTACTCATCATGTGAACAAAGTAATAGTGAAAGAAACACACTAATTATTGACTCCAGAGCATTGTCCCACATGGTTCCCCACTGATCCAGGCTCTGGACATACCATTTGCTCAACCCACCATGTCCAATAATCCATGGAGATAACTCTGAAGCACACACCATAGGAATTGGAACAGTACCCCTTGTATCACAAGTCTCCAAACAAACCTTGAAATGATATTATCCGATGTCCTACTCATTCCAGAGTTCTACCTGTCACTCATCTCCATAAACCAACTTGCCTCCAAAGGCCTTTCCATCACTTTTCTGGTCAAGTCCAATGTGTACTACATCCGAAAGGACTAAAACACCATCCTTGTCACCAAGCATAAACATAGTCTATACCATGCAAGGGTTACTCTGAGCATTCAGAAGGAGGCTGCCCATGCAACATTCAATGTCAACCTCCTGCACTGTTGAATGGGTCATATCTCTATTGACTGAATTCAGAGTATGGTCAAATCTGGTCAACTCCAAGGTAGTGACTCACTCACTGGAATACCCATTTGCACAGAAAGATGAAGAAACTCCCTTTCTGACCAAAGGAGGAATCCTGGACCACCCACCCACTGGAACTAATACACATGGATGTCAAAGGTCTCATAACTCCAAAATTTTTCGCTAGTCATTGTTGATGATTTCAGCTGCTTCCCCTGGATCTACTTCATAAAACACAAAAATGAAGCTCTTCAGATCTACAACCAGAGACTCTCCTCTGAATGGAAATTGTACAAGAAGAGTTCTCTGAGTCCTATACCAGGTTTGTTTTGGAGCAACAGAGGAATAGAATATACCAACAAAGCTTCCTGGAATTAACGTTGAACTGATGGCACAATCTGTTATGGTTTACTGAGGGGGTACACTTTTTCTTGTCATTTCTTGTTTGCTCACCTCTTGTCTCGCTCACTATACATTGTATTTGTAGTGGAGTCGTCCTCCACATGTACCAGACATGCTCTCAATCTCTTCTTCTCTTTTGGCTCACACGGCACCCTGCCTATATCCTTATTTAGACACTTCTGCTGCTCCCACCACAGCATCTTATTTTGGACTTCACATTGTGGTACACGAGTTGCTGCACATACTGTGCATAACACTTTATGGCTCGAACTGACCTTGTAGTGCTGCGCACTTGAGTCATACATAGACAGAGATGGAAACCCTTTGGCTCCTGCTCCTCTTTTCCTTTTTTGATACTACACATGGACCAGGGGCCTTGTTACGGTTTACGAGGGGGTACTCTTTTTCTATTACACTTTTCCGTTCACTCGACTTCTAGTCTCGTTCTGCTCACCGTACGTGGTTGTATTCATAATGGAGTCGTCCTCCATTATACCAGATATGTCTCCCGATCTCTCCCTCTTTCTGTCTCACACGGCGCCCCGCCCTTACTATATTTAGACTCTCTTCCCGTTCCGCCGCAGTCGCCTTATTCAGACTTCACTGCCTGCAGCATAGCCTTTATTTATGACTCACTATGACTTGTCTCGACTCATTGTGACTTGCTAAAATTCATATGCTGCGCATCGAGTCATATCTTAGTGACTGCGGATGCTGCACATCCTTTCCTTATTTAGAAGGGGCCTACCATATATAAGGGCGCTCTCTCGCCCTCCTGTAATTTCTCTAAGCTAGTTCTACACAATATCAGTGTAGTCTCTAGTGACCACCGAGTCTAGCGATGTTCCTAGATAGATGAGACCAGCTTAGGCTTCGCATCGTTTTGAAGCTCGGCACTGTTCCTCGAGGATCTCTCTACTTGTCACTCACTCTCACTTCTCTCCGCGTGAATCCTTCTTCGTATCGCAGCACGCTACGTCACCACTACGCTGTGCATTACAAAAGAACTAGCTTTTCCCCTTGTCCCTACTTTTACATAGAGGACATTCCCCCTATCCACCATCTCTTGCCTAGGCAGGTTCAGAGTACCTTCCGACTCCGACTCCCCTCCTGAAACACCCACCATGTCTCAGTCCCGTTCTTCCCCTCGACTCCCCAGACTTCACCTCCTACCTGACGATCACCTGTTCTATCTCGTTCTCCTGGATAGATTCTCCTCCCCGGAGTACATCGCAGTATATCAAGAACGTCAGAGGGCCCTAGCTGAAGTCAACCAGTCTCAAGGGTGGAACACCGACGCCCTTCCCTCCATCTCTGAATTAGCTGCCATCCCCCAGGCCTCACCCGCATCCCCCATCCAAGAGGATCTTCCCCTCGTATTCCACGATCCTGACCCGGAACCGACCGGTGCAGAGACTTCTCGCCCAGAACTGACTGAGGGAGAAGATATTGATATTGACCCGGCTCTAGAAGACGACGACATGGTATCTGAAATAAAGGCCGGCCTTCCCAAGGACTTTTCCGGGGAGGCAGAGGACGCCAACAGATGGCTCCTAACTATGGACACCTACTTCACTATCAACGACAAGGTGTTCACGGATAAGACCAAATCCCTTACCTTCCTTAACAAGATCAGTAAGGGCCGTGGCAAGACCTTCGCTGAAGGATGGCTGATGAAATTGAGAAACACCCATATCCCAAACGAACTCAAGACCTTCGACTGTATTAAACAAGCTTTCGAGACCGCCTTCTCCCCCTACGCCATAGCCACCAAGGCTAGGATCGACCTCTCCAAACTCCACCAGACTGCCGGAAAAGATGCGGATGGAAATTGGAGCGATGGCTTCGCCAAATACACTTCAGAATTCCAACTTCTCGCAGAGAAATCCCTCATCTCCAACAAACACGCTCTCGTGGAATGGTTCATCTGAGGCCTCTCTCCTAAACTCACAACAATGATCTTGTCTTGCGAAAAGATCCCCAACGACTACAAAGATTGGATTAAGAAGGCTGGCCAGTTCTCGCAACAATTGCGGAGAATTGGTGACCTTCGGAAAGGAGTGCCACATATCCCGGCACCCTCCTCTCGATCGCATAAGGACCCATATGCGATGGACGTAGATGCCATACGCCTAGCGCCGACTCAGCGCACTGAGTATATGCGGAGCAACAAATGCTTTGTCTGTCACAAGGTGGGCTGTAGGTCTTCCAACCATCACAGAACCGGAACCGACCAGTCCAACTCACGTCCCCGCCTGACCACATCCTCCGGACACACCACACGTCCTACTTACAAAGTCCCGCAACGACAGGCACGAACTACCACCACCACAGAGGAGGATGATGAACTCTCGGCTTACCTAGAGGAAATGGGAAGCATCGAGAAAGGTGCTGCAATTAAGATCATCAAGACTGCTTTTGGGGAGGGCAGCTCGTCTGCGGACGAGGAGGCTGGCTACCAGGCCATGGCTGAGGTAAGAATGGCCACTTACCAAGAGTGCCAAAGGGAAGTGATCAGGGCAGCACCACGAGCCAGGACTGTATGATCTTGACCATGGAACAACCGATTTTCCGCTATTGCGCCGGCGGACCTCTGGGAAACCACCTCGGAGGAAGCCCTGGAACAATCACCAGGCACGTACCCCAATGACGTATCTGTCCAGTCAAGGGTGGACATGGACACAGCTACTCCCCAGGGTCAGGGGATGGGGCTTGGACCGCAACCTTCTTCTCAAGAGACTGCCACGAGAAACACAGTCAAACATGGAATCAAGGTGGTAAAGGCGGTGAGAGAAGGGGAAGAGGCATGTGAGATACCTGGAACCGATCAGGACACGTGGCCTGGAACGGGAACCGACCCGTCCAACCGCATACGGAGTGTCTCCGGTTTCTGTGGCAAGGATTTTTGAAGAGCAGGGATGGGTTAATGTTATCTCCTGCTAAATTTTCTCATAGGTTATCTCCAGTATTCATGTCAGGTGGTTCTTCGCAATCCATATCTATTCCCGTCACCCTCTACCCACCTGACCGAACTGCGTTCAAAAGCATTGACACAAAAGCCCTCATCGACTCTGGGGCAACTGGCTGTTTCATCGACTACGCTACCGTGGTAGCTTGCGACATCCCTACTACGCGACTAAAGGTCCCCCTTCGAGCAAGCAATGTCAACAGATCCCCCAATAAAAATGGCCTGATACGAAAGCAGGCATCGGTGCTAATGCAACTTGGAGAAACCACTGAACTCCGGGACTTCCTTGTTATTGACTGTGGCAAGGATGAGATCATCCTCGGGCTCCCTTGGCTCCGTGACAACAATCCGGAGGTCGATTGGAGTACAGGAACTGTCCATCTCCGCGATCCGGAACCGACCAGACAGGAACGAACGAGGAATCGAGAAGACGTCGTGGCAGAAGCCCATACCCTAAATGTCTTCAACAAGACATGCCAGATCAACAAATTATGGCGACAAAGAGCTCTGTGGTGGAAGCGTAACGTCAACCCTATACTAACGGCAAAGACCAGAGAAGTTCATCTGAAGGTACCTGATGTGGAACCAACCATGCAGTGGGAAGAAATACCGGCGCTCATAGATGTAGAGGAGGACGACGAAGAGCCAACCGGACCTTCCATTAAGAAAACTACAATTTCAACTTCTCTCGCCCAAGACGCAAAGAAGACTAAGACGGAACTCCCGCGGGACTTCCGAGATTTCGAGGACGTCTTCCAGAAGAAGGACGATGTTCCCCTTCCGCCCTACCGGTCGTTCGATTACAGCATAGATCTAGACGACTTTTTCCTACCCAAGGTTGCAAAAACCTATCTGCTCAACCCTAAGGAGCGAGAGGCATGCAAAGAATTCATTGACGAACACATGAAGGCCGGACGTATTCACCCCTCCAACTCTCCCATGGCTTCCCCATTCTTCTTCGTGTCTAAGAAGGACGGTAATCTTTGCCCTTGCCAAGATTATCAATATCTCAATGAGCACACCATCAAAAATGCCTATCCTCTCCCACTTATGGGCGACTTGATGGATCAACTCAAGGGATCCCGTTACTTCACCAAGATGGATATCTGTTGGGGGTATAATAATGTCTGGATCAAGACTAAAGATGCATGGAAGGCGGCGTTCATCATGCCCTTCGGCCTCTTCGAGCCTCTCGTCATGTTCTTTGGCCTTTGCAACAGTCCAGTGACCTTCCAGTCGTTCATGGACTATGTTTTCAAGGATATGGTAGCGGAAGGATGGTTGATCATCTATATGGATGATATGTTGATCCATTCCAGGGATCTCAATGAACACCACCAACGAACAAGGCGAGTTCTGGAACAGTTATGCGACAACCGTCTCGGCCTCAAACTAGAAAAATGTATGTTCAACGCATCCTCGGTTGAATTCCTAGGAATGGTCGTTCAAGAGGGTATCATCACAATGGACCCTACCAAGCTATCGGCAATCGCTACGTGGGAACCACCTACTACAGTTCGTGCAGTCCGCTCCTTCATAGGGTTCTGCAACTTCTACCGCAAGTTTATCCCGAACTTCTCGGAAATTGCTAGGCCGATCTTGGATTTAACAAAGAAAGGGCAGCCGTGGTCCTGGACACACGAGCAACAACAGGCCTTTGACCTCCTCCGTCGGGCCTTCACCTTGAAACCTGTACTTACAATGCCAGATACCTCCAAACCATTCTATGTCATGACGGACGCCTCACTAATGGCCACTGGAGGCGTACTAATGCAGAAGGACGCCAAGGGCAACTTACATCCTTGCTGCTATATTTCCCGAATGTTCTCACCAGCGGAACGCAACTACGACATCTATGACCGCGAACTCCTAGCGGTTATACGCACGCTAGAAGAGTGGCGCCACTATCTCACCGGAACCGACCGGCCCATAACCATCCTCACAGATCTCAAGAATCTGTGTTATTTTAAGGACCCCAGAAAGCTCTCTAGGCGGCAAGCTAGATGGCTATTAATATTACAGGACTATGATCTCCTGTTTCAACACGTACCGGGGAATAACATAGCCCCTGCGGACGCTCTCTCCCGAAAGGACGCCCTGGACACTTCGGACGATAACGCTGAGGTTACTCTACTCCCTGGAGAATTGTTTTTGAAGCACATCGACACAGACCTCTGGCATGCCATTGAGCAATCTTGCTCCACTGATGGCTTCGTCATCAACCAGCTCCGCAAGCTGCATGAGGGTACCTCGGGAATCCCTCGCTCCACTATCCACAACTGGCGCTTTGACGACGGCCTCCTCTACTTCAAGGATCGGGCCTATGTGCCTGAAGCCCACCGGAACGACCTCCTCCATTCCATCCATGACTCACCTGCGGGGGGTCATGGCGGTTATTACTGGACTGTTAATCAGGTACAGCATGACTACTGGTGGCCTGGCCTAACCGCTTTTGTCCGCCGCTTCATCCAAGGATGCGTGGTTTGCCAAGCTAACAAGGTCAACACACACCCCACCATCCCGCCTCTCACCCCTCTCCCGGTCGCTTCCTCCCGCCCATTCCAATGTCTGTCGGTCGATCTCATCACGGACTTGCCGCCGTCTAAAGGTTTTGATTCGGTTATGGTCGTGGTCGACCATGGCCTTACGAAGGGGGTAATTCTCACCCCTACTCACAAGAGTGCGGACGCCGAGGGCATTGCACAACTATTTTTCGAAAAGGTCTTTCCCCGCTTTGGACTCCATGACAAGGTTATCTTGGACCGCGGTCTGCAGTTTGCCTCGGCCTTCGCTCTAGAACTAGTGAGGCTCCTGGATTATGACCCACTCCTCTCCTCTGCCTACCATCCACAGACCGACGGAGAAACGGAACGGGTCAACCAGGAATTGGAAACCTATCTTTGGATCTTTTGCCAAGGAGATGCCACCCGATGGTCGGACCTATTACCAATGGCGGAGTACTGCCACAACTCCTCCGTCCATTCCGTAACGGGAAAGACTCCTTTTAGTTTAATGATGGGATATGAGCCGAGGGCTTATCCATCCTTAGGAACGAAAACCTTCCTCCCCGCCCTAGAAAAACATCTTGGAGACCTCGATGAAGCTCGCAAAGAAGCCACTGCCGCCCATGAAAAAGCCCAACGATACATGCGTGAGCGAGTAACCTCCAAATTCAGACCCTGGAAAGTAGGAGATAAGGTATGGCTCGAAGGCTGTAACCTGAAACTCCGCTACCCCTCTCAGAAACTTGCCCCTCGACGCAAAGGACCATTTGAAATCTCACAGGTCATATTGCCTGTTTCGTACAAACACCGCTTACCCAAGATGTGGAAAATCCATAACGCCTTCCACGCATCGCTTCTGACGCCCTATCGGGAAACCGCTGAACACGGACCTAACTTCATTCCACTTCCACCGGACATAATAGACAGGGAAGAGGAATTTGAAATTGAACAAATTTTAGCCCATCGGGGTTCCACCCGCCAACACCACTATCTCGTTTCGTGGAAAGGCTATCCATCTTCTGAAAATACTTGGGAACCTGAATCCAATTTAGGACATGCTGTGGACCTCCTAGAAGAATATAAGGCCAGGGATCCCATCGCCTTTCCCCCATAATCCAAGTCCTCTCTCACCTCTCGAGTCGAGCCCCCACTCCTCTACCACCATCGTTGTTGCCACTGTCCCCCACTTATGTCTACTTCGCTGAATGGAACCTCCTCCATATTCCCAGTCCAACTCCACCGTCTCCCAGTCCAACTCCTCCGTATTCCCAGTCTGACTCCACTGTCTCCCAGTCTGACTCCACCGTCTCCCAGACCGAACCCGCCGAATCCTCTTCGCTTCTCTCCTCGAGAATCCTGCTGCAGCCCAGCACATCTCCCTTTGCCCCCTTTATAGGGATAACTCCGTACTCCAATCTCTGGGCCTCATCTTTCATACATACACCACCGGACGGACACTCCACGCCCAACTCTTCCCCGATGGGATCCTGCCTATCTACGCTGCTGCAATGGAACAGGCCATCCATTCCTCCAGAGATGCTATCCTGGATGCCCTCCATGACCACAGATTCTCCGATGTCATCATGGCAATTCCCCCCAACCTGTACATGCACATTTTGTGCCCCCTCGTCAACACCCTATCAGTCAACCTTCGAGGTTACTACATGGATGACCACCTGGGCAACGCCTGGGATGGGGACGCTTGGGCCCACAACCTTCGCAACCCCATCTGGGATGACAACTCCACCGTCACCCCAAATGCCTCGTCCTCTGACTCCTCCTCCTCGACCAATGACTCCGCCATTACAGCACCCCTCCCTATCCCTCCTCCGCCAACTCCCGCAGCTGGACCATCTCGCCGATCAGGAAGTGCTGACGCTGCTAGAGGAACTAGCCACCCTCCTGTTCCCGGACCACTCTCCTCTCTCTCCCACGACAACCCTGAGGTCCTCGCATTCCTCGCCACCATTCCCCTCCTTGGACAAGGGACGCCTACCCCGAACCCACCAACATACTCCCCACTCGAGAACATCCCACCACTCCAACTCCTGCCCGTCATCCTTGTCAACTCAATTGATGTGGCAAGGGAATTTCATTCGGACTCCCCAGTTCAGCAGCCCGAGCTGTGGGACAACGTTCTCAGGGAAATAGAGGAAAATTGAGACAGGCAACTCCGTTCCCCACCTCCGGTTGCATTAACAAGGACTTTGCGGCTTCGCCCTCGCTGGCGATGGGATCAGAATCGAATCCCATCGACGTAGATTCGCTCCCCTCTCTCCCTCCAACTCCCTCTCGCCCCACTCGCCCCATTTTGGGACGGTGTTTCTCGTGCAACCAACGGGGCCACCTTCGCGCGGACTGCCCCCACTATGAGTGTCCATTCTGTCGCACTACCGCTCCTGGCCACATCCAGGCCCACTGCCCCTGCCGCCGCTGTCCTTCTTGCGGGGAACTTGGTCATTGTGAAGATTTTTGTCCTCTCCGATGAAACCCCCTCGACGACTATGACCCTACAGACTATGAAATCAACGAAGGAGAGGAACTGGATGAATGGTCTCACAGGTGCTTTGATGATAGGAAGGGGGTAATGTTACGGTTTACGAGGGGGTACTCTTTTTCTATTACACTTTTCCGTTCACTCGACTTCTAGTCTTGTTCTCCTCACCATACGTGGTTGTATTCGTAATGGAGTCGTCCTCCATTATACCAGATATGTCTCCCGATCTCTCCCTCTTTCTGTCTCACACGGCGCCCCACCCTTACTATATTTAGACTCTCTTCCCGTTCCGCCGCAGTCGCCTTATTCAGACTTCACTGCCTACGGCATAGCCTTTATTTATGACTCACTATGACTCGTCTTGACTCATCGTGACTCGCTATGACTCATATGCTGTGCATCGAGTCATATCTTAGTGACTGCGGATGCTGCGCATCCTTTCCTTATTTAGAAGGGGCCTACCATATATAAGGGCGCTCTCTCGCCCTCCTGTAATTTCTCTAAGCTAGTTCTACGCAATATCAGTGTAGTTTCTAGTGACCACCGAGTCTAGCAATGTTCCTAGATAGGTGAGACCAGCTTAGGCTTCGCATCGTCTCGAAGCTCGGCACTGTTTCTCGAGGATCTCTCTACTCATCACTCGCTCTCACTTCTCTCCGCACGAATCCTTCTTCATATCGCAGCACACTATGTCACCACTACGCTGTGCGTTACAGGCCTACCATATAAATACCCTTGTTGCTCTTGGTTGTATTTCTCTTTAAGCTCGTTCTATGCAATACCAGCATTATTCTAGTGACCACTGAGTTCAGTGAGTGCCTAGTTTGTACCTGAATAGGTGAGACCATTTAGGCCTTGCATCGTCTCAAGGCTCGGCATACTCATACCCTTGTTCTTTCTTCGTCCTCACTTGAGCTTAGTATCTTAGTATTGCAGCATGCTATGCTGTGCATTACACAATCCACAAAACATCCACCCCCTATACCCCAGAGCAAAACAGATTAGCTGAATGGATGAAGCAAATGCTGGCTATACTGGCAAACACAATGTTGGAAAAATCCAAACCCCTGAAATCCTTCTGGGCTGACACCATGTCCACTGCCACCTACATCTCCACACAAAGTCTAACCTCTGGACTTGCTGGACAGGTACCCTACCAAATCTTCTTAACTGCCAAGTTGATACAACATTCTTTCATCTCTTTGGATGTCTTGCATAGGCTTATATGCCCAAGGAGCAGTGTATCATGATCAGGTATACCCATAAACAACAGTCCTACAAACTCCTTGACATTGAACATTGAACCATCAGCTCCAGTTGCCACATCACTCTCAATGAGTCCAAAACCATCCCCAACACTGAATCTACTCCCTGGAATCCCTCTGCTGTTAAGGGACAGTGAGAGGGTCTCATTCTGGAGCCCAAAAGTAATGATGATGAATATTGACCTCACCCTGGACCAGTGGGAGATCCTCCTGTGCCCGCAAATCTCATTCCAGAATGCCCTGCCAGTTCTGGCATTAAGGAACTTGCTAAATGCTTGGACCAATTCTATCTCCATGAAGTTTCAACTCCAACTCCAAGTCCCAGATCCTCTCCAGTTCCAGTTCCACCTCCACCTCCAGCTGCTCCACCTGCTTTGCCACCCATACAATGAAGCAATTGACAATGGCAGGCAACAAATAAAAACAAAGAGTATAACCATGCCCTATAGGAGGAAGCTAAGCAATGAGCAAACTGCAAGGGAAGCTCCAAACATTCTGGAACAACCCACCAAGCCCCAAGACAATGACCCAGAAATCTCTAGTACGTTTATAGTCTCCATAGTGGATTTCATATTCACCAGGTCTGCAAATTCATTCTCCAAGCAACCATTTCCAAACACCCTAAAAGAAGCTTTCTCTGGACCAGATAAGGAACTGTGGAAGTCTACCCTAGAAAAGTAACTCCTAAGCCTCAACTCCAATCACCTCCAAACCCATATTCCAAATTAAACAGGATTAGTCCAGAAATGTGGAGCACTACAAACTGTGTATTGTCACATGCGGCTTCACGCAAAAGGAGGGAGTGGATTACCAGGAAGTAATTGCTCCAGTAATTAACCTTAACTCCATCCAAACTCTAATCACTCTAGCCACCAAACATGACCTGGAGTTGGACCAGATGGATATATTCACAGCATACCTCAATGGAGAACTAGAGAAAGACCTCTACATGTTACCTTCAACAGAAATCCCAATCCAACCCAGATGTTGCTGGAAACTCCAATGCTCCCTGTACAGACTGAAATAAGCAGGCTGGACTTGGAACAAAACCCTAGACTGAAAGCTTAGAGAACTCAGATTTCTTTTGCTTAGATGTGGAAACATTCCTACATATAACACAGTCAAATTTGTTTCCTGGTCATCTATGTTGATGACTTACTCTTAGCTGCTACCACCCAAAAATTCATGAACTCCATAAAAGCAAAACTCTCTGCCACTTTCAAAATGCAGGACCTTAGAGAAGTCAGATTTATACTTGGAATTGAGCTAAAGTGGGACCAAAAACTCCAAACCATCTCCTTATCCCAATCACAGTACTCCTGAACCGTCCTAGCAGGAATGAAATGTCTACCTGCAAACCAGCATGGACCCCTATAGCATACAACTCCCAACTATCCACAATTGACACAGGAGACAATATACCTGGTTGAAGATGGGTGAGTTCACTGAGTTCCATGTTCTTGGTAGCCTGGATGTATTGGAGGACACATTTGGTTACCTTCCAATCAATATATTTGGATTTTGCACTAAAATGGCTGAGTGTGCTTATAGAATAGACAATGTCTGGGTATATTCCAAGCATGAGATACATTAGTGACCCTATGACTATGAGGTAAGAAACCTGTTTTTCTTTAATGATTATCTCTGGTATGATTTCATTTTGATGGAATGGAGCTCTTTACCAAGATGGATTTTCACAGATACTCTGATGCTGGATAGTCCCAGGACCCAGACAATTCCTATTCCACATCTGTTTTCATTTTCATTAGCAACTGTGGAGCCATCTCCTGGTCCAGCAAACAACAAAGTATGGTAGTGCTATCTACCACAAAGTTGGAGTACATCAGACTTAGCAATGCTGAACAACATGTAGCCTGGCTCCAAACCTTTTGATGAGATCAGACACCCCCAAAAGGACCCCATGGAATTGTTTTGCAATAACCAAGCAACAACCACCCAATGCCATGACCCACAAATCTGAGCTTGAACAAAACACATTCAATTGAAAATTACCACTTCATTCAGGATGATCTGGTTGGAAAAGAAGAAGCAACAGTCTGGTATGTATATCTCCACCAAGGACATGGTGGCAGACATTCTCACTGAGCCTCTCACAAACAACCCACATTGGAAATTTGTCCAAGGTGTTATGATTTACTGAGGGAGTATACTTTTTCCTGATCTCTTTCGTTCGCTCATCTCTTGTCTCGCTCACTATACATTGTATTTGTAGTGGAGTCGTCCTCCACATGTATCAGATATGTTCTCATTTCATTTCATTCTTTTGGCTCACACAGTGCCCCACCTATATCCATATTTAGATATTCTTTCCACTTCTGCCACAGCATCTTATTTTGGACTTCATGCTGCGGCATGTGTGTCGCTACACATAACTGCACATGACACTTTATGACTCAAACTGACTTTGTAGTGCTGCGCACTCAAGTCATACATAGATGGAGACAGAATCCCTTCAGGCTCCTGCTCTCTGTTTCCTTTTTCGACTCTATGCACAGACTAGGGGCCTACTGTATAAATACCCATGCCACTCTCGGCTGTACTTTCCCTAAGCTAGTTCTACACAATACCAGTGTTATTTCCAGTGACCACTGAGTCTAGTGAGCGCATAGTTCATACCTAGATAGGTGAGACTGCTTAGGCTTTGCATCGTCTCAAAGCTCGGCACTCAGACTACAAACTCCACTTGTATCCTTGCTCTTTCTTTGTCCTTGTTTAAGCTCAGTGTCTTAGTATCGCAGCACACTATGCTGTACATTATAAAAGAACTAGCTTTTCCCCTTGTCCCTACTTTCATGTAGAGGGCATCTCCCCCACCCATCATATCCCCCCCCAGCAGATTCAGAGTACCCTCCAATTCCAACTCTCCCCCCAAAGAACCCACCATGTCTTCACTCCGTTCCTTCTCTCACCTCCCAAGACTTCACCTTCTCCCTGACAGGCACCCTTTCCATCTCCCATTACCCAATAGGTACTCCTCTCCAGAGAATATTGAAGTGTATAGGGAACAACAGGAGCCAACATTGGAACCCCAACTACCTCCCCTCTGCCTCTGGATTAGCTGCCATCCCTCCCTGCCCCACCACTCCGACTCCACCCAGATCTCTGATCCCTCCTGACAAGAAAGTCCCTGTATTTTTTCACAACATTGACTTTCCCCTGACTTTGACCTGGCTCCAGAAGATGACAATATGGTTTCTGAAATAAAGGCCAGCCTCCCCAAGGACTTTTCCGGGGAGGCAGAGGATGCCAATAGATGGCTCCTCTTGATGGAAGCCTACTTCACCATCAATGATAAGCTTTTCATGGATATAACCAAAAGTCTTACTTTTCTGAATAAGATTAGTAATGGCTGTAAAAAGACTTTCACTGAAGGATGGCATATGAAGTTGAGCAACACTCACATACTGAATGAACTAAAGACCTTCGACCAGATCAAACAGGCATTCAAGACCACTTTCTCCCCCTACAATGTAGCTGCCAAGGCTAGGATTGAGCTCTTTAAACTTCACCAGACTGCCAGAAAAGATTCTGATGGAACCTGGAGCAATGGGTTCACTACATACACTTCACAGTTTCAGCTTCTTGTCGAGAAGTCCAGAATCACCAACAAACATGCTCTTGTGGAGTGGTTCATCCATGGCCTCAGCCCTAAACTCACAACCATGATCCTCTCTTGCGACAAAATCCCCAACAACTACAAGGACTGGATAAAGAAAGCCAGCCAATTCTCCCAATAGCTGCAGAGGATTGGAGACTTATGAAAGGGTGTTCCCCATATCCTGGCACCCTCTTCTCATTTGCACTGTGACCCATACATGATGGACGTAGATGCCATGCATCT
Organism: Boletus nobilissimus; assembly: GCA_038088815.1. Lineage (NCBI taxonomy): Eukaryota > Fungi > Basidiomycota > Agaricomycetes > Boletales > Boletaceae > Boletus > Boletus nobilissimus. The sequence continues at coordinate 69,096 of JBBPJO010000001.1, read as the reverse complement.
ATCACTGACTCAGCATGCTCAATATATGTGGAGCAACAAATTCTTTATCTGTCACAAGGTTGGCTGTAGGTCCTCCAACCACACCGGATCCAGAACCAACCAAACCTTATGTCACCACCTGACCACATCCTCTGGACATACTGGACGTCCTACTTACAAGGTCCCACAACGACGGGCATAAACCACCACCACCATGGAGGAGGAGGATGAACTCTCGGCTTACCTAGAAGGAATGGGTAGCACTGAGAAAGGTGCCACAATTAAGACCCTCAAAACTGCTTTCAGGGAGGGCAGCTTGTCTGCAGACGAGGAGAAAGGCTACCAAGCCATGGCTGAGGTAAGAATGACCACTTACCAAGAGTACCAAAAGGAAGTGACCAGGGCAGCACCACGAGCCAGGGCTGTATGGTCTGGACCATGGAACAATAGGTTTTCTGCTATTGTGCCAGCAGACCTCTGGACAACCACCTTGGAGGAAGTCCTGGATCATTATCTGGGCATGTATGCAAATGGTGATGATTTCCAACCAATGCTGGAAGTGGATGCAGCTACTCCCAAGGGTCAAGGGACAGGGCTTGGACTGCAACCTTCTTCTCAAGAGACCACCACGAGATACAGTCAAACATGGAATCAAGTGATAAGAGTGGTGAGAGAAGAGGAAGGCTCTCGGAACTGACCAAGGCAGAGTGGACCCGACCCACCAACTGCATACAGGGTGTCCCTGGTTTCTGCGAAGAGGCATGTCCCATACCTGGGCCCGACCAGGAGACATGGCCTGGGACTGGAACTGACCAGGGTTTTTGAAAGGCGGAAATGGGTTAACGTCATCACCCACCTATTATATTTCTCATAGATGTTCTCCAGTGTTTGTGTCAGGAGGTCATTCGCAATCAATCACCATTCCCATTACTCTCTATCCTCCTGACTGCACTGCATTCAAAAGCATTGACACAAAAGCCCTTATTGACTCTGGGGCAACCAGATGTTTTATTGACTATGCTATGGTAGTGGCATGCGACATACCCACTACACAACTCAAAACTCCCCTGCAGGCGAGCAACATCAACAGATCACCCAACAAAAATGGTCTAATATAAAAACAGGCATTGGTGCTAATGCAGCTTGGAGAAACCACCAAACTCTGAGATTCCCTTGTTATTGACTGGGGCAAGGATGGGATAATCCTAGAACTCCCATGGCTCCAAGATTGTGATCCGGAGATCAACTGGAGTACAAGAACCATTTGTATTTGTGATATGGAACTGACCATACAGAAACACCTGAGGGAATGAGAAGACATTGTGGCTGAGGCCCACACTATCAACATTTTCAATACAAGATGCCAGATGAACAAAATACAGTGATGATGAGCTCTGTGGTGGAAGCAAAATGTCGATCTGTTACTCATGGCAAGGACCAATGAGGTTCATCTGAAGGTACCTGACATGGACCCGACCACGCAGTGGAAGGAGATACTGGCACTCATAGAATGCAAGAAGAATGACGATGAAGAGCCAACCAGGCCCTCCATTAGGAAAACTACAATTTCAACTGCTCTCGCCCAAGATGTGAAGAAGACCAAGACAGAACTCTCGCAGGACTTCCAAGACTTTGAGGACATCTTCCAGAAAAAGGATGACAGTCCCCTTCTGCCCTACTGGTTGTTTTATCATGGCATAGATCTAGATGATTCTTTCCAACCCAAGATCGCTAAGGCCTACCCACTTAACCCTAAGGAGTGAGAGACATGTAAAGAATTTATTGACAAACACTTGAAAGCCAGACGTATTCCCCCATTGAATTCCCCCATGGCTTCCCCCTTCTTTTTCATCTCAAGGAAGGACAGTAATCTTTGCCCCTGCCAAGACTACTGGTATCTCAATGAGCATACCATCAAGAATGCCTACCCTCTCCCACTCATTGGAGATTTGATTGATCAGCTCAAGGGATCTTGATACTTCACCAAGATGGATATCGGATGGGGGTACAATAATGTTTGGATCAAGACTAAAGAGGCCTGGAAGGTGGCATTCATTACACCCTTTGGCCTCTTCAAGCCTCTCATCATGTTTTTTGGCCTTTGCAACTGTCTGGCAACTTCCCAGTGGTTCATGGACTTCATTTTCAAGGATATGGTAGTGGAAGGATGGTTGATCATCTATATGGATGATATGTTGATCCATTCTAGGGATCTTGAGGAACACCACAAATGAACAAGGCGAGTTCTAGAATGGTTACGAGAAAACTGTCTTGGCCTCAAACTAGAAAAATGTACTTTCGATGCATCTGAGGTAGAATTCCTCAGGATGGTCATTAAAGAGGGTATCATTGTGATGGACCCTACCAAGGTTTTGGCAATCTCTTCCTGGGAACCACCAATGTCGGTTCACATGGTCCACTCATTTATAGGGTTCTGCAACTTTTACTGCAAGTTTATTCCAAACTTTTCAGAAATTGCTAGGCCAATCTTGGATTTGACAAAGAAAGGGCAGCCAAGGTCCTGGATGCATGAGCAACAGAAGGCTTTTGATCTCCTCTGAAAGGCCTTCACTTTGAAACCCGTACTAGTAATGCCAGACATCTTCAAGCCATTTTTCATAATGACCAATGTATCCCTGACAACCTCTGGAGGAGTTTTGATGTAGAAGGACACCAATGGTGACTTACACCCTTGCTGCTACATTTCCAGCATGTTCTCACCAGCGGAACATAACTACGACATATACAACAGGGAACTTCTAGGGGTTATACACGCGCTAGAAGAGTGGCAACATTATCTAACTGGAACCGACCAGCCTGTAACTGTGCTCACAGACCACAAGAATCTATGCTACTTCAAGGACCCCCCAAAACTATCTAGGCAGCGAGCTAGATGGCTATTGACACTACAGGACTATGGCATCCTGTTCCAACATGTACCTGTGAATAACATGGCCCCAGTGGACGCTCTCTCTCAGAAGGATGTGTTGGACATGTCAGCCAACAATGCTGAAGTCATGCTACTCCCTGGGAAGCTATTTTTGAAACGAATCGACACCAACCTTCAGACTGCTATCGAGTAGTCAACCACACATGATGGCTTTGTCATCAATCAGCTTTGCCAGCTCCATGAGGGTACTTTGGGAATCCCCCACCCCTCTATTCATGACTGGGGATATGATGATGGCATACTCTACTTCAAGGACAGAGCCTACATACCTGAGGCTCATCAGAACGACCTCCTCCATGTAATCCATGACTCACCCACAGGTGGCCATGGTGGTTATTACCGGACTGTTAATCAGGTACAGCATGACTACTGGTGGCCTGGACTTACCTCCTTTGTGTGTTGCTTTCTCCAAGGCTGCACCACATGCCAGGCCAACATGGTTAATACCCATCCCACTGTCCCACCTCTCACTCCTCTCCCAGTTGCTTCCTCCTGTCCTTTCCAATGTTTGTCAGTCAATCTGATCACAGACTTGCCAACATCCCACAGTTTTGATTTAGTTATGGTCATGGTTGACCATGGCCTTACTAAGGGGGTAATTTTCACCCTGATTTACAAGAGTGCAGACACCAAAGGCATAGTGCAGCTCTTCTTTGAAAAGGTCTTCCCCTGGTTTGGACTCCACAACAAGGTTATCTTGGACCATGGTCCACAGTTTGCCTCAGCCTTCACTCTAGAACTAGGGAGGCTCCTCGAGTATGATTCCCTCCTTTCATCCACCTACCATCCACAGACCGACAGAGAAATGGAATTGGTCAATCAGCAATTGGAAACTTACCTTTAGATCTTTTGCCAAGGAGATGCCACTTGATGGTCAGACCTATTACCAATGGCAGAATTCTGTCGCAACTCCTCCATCCATTCTATAACAGGAAAGACTCCATTCAGCTTGATGTTTGGGTATGAGCTGAGGGCTTTCCCATCAATAGGAACCACCACCTTCCTCCCCACTCTAGAGAAACGCCTTGGAGACCTCAAAGAGGCTCACAAGGAAGCCACTGCCACCCATGAAAAGGCACAACAATACATGCATGAATGAGTCACATCTAAATTCAAACCCTGGAATGTTGGAGATACGGTATGGCTCAAGGGCCATAACCTGAGACTCTGATACCCCTCTTGAAAACTAGCCCCTCAACATGAGGGACCATTTGAAATTTCACAGGTCATCTCACCTGTTTCATACAAACTCCAATTGCTCAAGATGTGGAAAATCCACAACACCTTCCATGCATTGCTTTTGACTCCCTATTGGGAAACCGCTGAACATGGACCAAACTTTGTTCTGCTTCTGCTGGACATAATAGATGGAGAAGAGGAATTTGAAATTGAACAGATTCTAGCCCATCAGGGCTCCACTTGATGCCACCACTATCTCGTTTTGTGGAAAGGATACCCATTCCTGAAAACACCTGGGAACCTGAGTCCAATTTAGGACATGCTGTGGACCTTCTCAACAAATATAAGGCCAGGGATCCAGTTGCCTTCCCTCCTTAAACTCTCAATTTCTCACTTGCTTTTGAGTCAACCCCTAGCTCCTCCAATGTCGTCACCATTCTTACAGAACTTTTGATATCCTCCTCATCACTTAATGCAACCCCTTTTCAACTCCCCATTTGTATCCACCGTCTCCCAGACCGCTGCCGATGAATCCTCTTCACTTCTGCATTGGAGAACCCTGCTGTCCCCCATGCCCTATTGTCTGTACCCCACGATTGAGACAGCCTGATTCTCCAATCTCTGGGAATCATCTTTCATATGTATGCCACTGGACAGACACTCCACACACAACTCTTTCCAGATGGGACCCTGCCTGTCTGTGCTGCTGCCATGGAACAGGCCATCCATGCCTCCAGAGATACAATCCTTGATGCCTTCAATGACCATGGATTTGCTGAGATCCTCTCACTATTCCCATCCCCCCTGTTCATGCATGTTCTGTGACCCATCATCAACACATTGCCTGCCCAGCTATGAACATTACTACCTGGACAACAATGCAGATCATTCCTGGGATGGGAATACCTGGGCCAGAAATCCCAGACAACCCATCTGGGATGACAACTCTACTGTTACCCCCAGCTCCTCCTCATCCCCCAACTCCTCATCCACAGAGCCATTGCCTATCCTGCCTCCAAACCCTCCTGCAGCTATCTCACACTCCCGATATGGAAGCCCTGATGTTACTCCAGGACCTAGCAGCAATACTGTTTCCAGACCTCTCTCCGCTCTCCCTGCAGACCACCCTGACATCCTTGCTTTCCTTGCTACTGTACCCCTCCTCAGACAAGGGAGTCCTACCCCCAAACCTGAGCACATATTTCCTGCTTGAGAATATCCCTCCACTCCAACACCCTCCCGTCATCCTCATAATGTCAAACGACATGGCACAAAGGTTTCATTCAGATTACCCAGCTCCTTAGCATGAGCTGTGGGCAAACATCCTGAGGGATATTGAGGAAAGCTGTGACAGGCAACTCTGTTTCCCACCACCCCAAGGACTTCATGGCAATGCCCTCACCATCGCCAGGCTGCTCCTCCCAACCCATTGACATAGATGCTCTCCCCTCTCTACCTCCTACTCCCTCTTGTCCCATCCTCAGTCACTGTTTCATCTGTAACCAGTGAGGACACCTTCATGCCGATTGTGCACAATATGAATGTCTCTTCTGTCAAATGACCACTCCTGGCCACATACAGGCCTACTGTTCTCCACATCATTGTCTTCTTTGTGGAGAGTTGGGACACTCAGATGAGTTTTGCCCAACTAGACATAATCCCCCTTGATGACTTTGACCCAATGGATTATGGGATCAACAAAGGGGATACTGATTAAGGGTCTTGCAGATGCTTCAACCATAGGAAGGGGGTAATGTTACAGTTTACTGAGGGGGTACACATTTTCCTGATCTCTTTCATTTGCTCATCTCTTGTCTCACTCACTATACACTGTATTTGTAGTGGAGTTGTCCTCCACATGTATCAGATACATTCTCAATTCATTTCTTTCTTTTGGCTCACATGGCACCCCACCTATATCCATATGTAGATATTCTTTCCACTTCCACCGCAGCATCTTATTTTGGACTTCACACTGTGGCATGTGTGTTACTACACATAACTGTGCATGATACTCTATGACTCAAACTGACTTTGTAGTGCTGCACACTCAGTCATATGTAGATGGATATGAAATCCCTTCGGGCTCCCGCTCTCTATTTCCTTTTTCAACTCTATGCACAGACTAGGGGCCTACTGTATAAATACCCATACCACTCTTGGCTGTACTTTCCCTAAGCTAGTTCTACACAATACCAGTGTTATTTCTAGTGACCACTGAGTCTAGTGAGTGCATAGTTCATACCTAGATAGGTGAGACTACTTAGGCTTTGCATCATCTCAAAGCTCAGCACTTGGACTACAAATTTCACTTGTATCCTCGCATTTTCTTTGTCCTTGTTTAGGCTCAGTGTCGTAGTATTGCTTTATCTGTCACAAGGTTGGCTGTAGGTCCTCCAACCACACCAGATGCAGAACCAACCGGACCTCACGTCCTCACCCGACCACATTCTCCGGACACACCGCATGTTCTACTTACAAAGTCCCACAACGACGGGCATGAACCACCACCACCACAGAGGAGGATGATGAACTCTCAGCTTACCCAGAAGGAATGGGTAGCACTGAGAAAGGCACCACAATCAAGATCCTCAAGACTGCTTTCAGGGAGGGCAGCCTGTCTGTGGATGAGGAGGAAGGCTACCAAGCCATGGCTGAGGTAAGAATGGCCACTTACCAAGAGTGCCAAAAGGAAGTGACCAGGGCAGCACCACGAGCCAGGGCTGTATGGTCTGGACCATGGAACAATAGATTTTCTGCTATCGCACTGGCGGACCTCTGGACAACCACCCCAGAGGAAGTCCTGGAACATTCACCAGGCACGTACCCCAATGACGTATATGTCCAGTCAAGGGTGGACACAGACGCAGCTACTCCCAAGGGTCAAGGGATGGGGCTTGGACTGCAACCTTCTTCTCAAGAGACCGCCATGAGAAACACAGTCAAACATGGAATCAAGGTGGTAAAAGCGGTGAGAAAAGAGGAAGAGGCATGTGAGATACCTGGAACCGACCAGGACACATGGCCTGAAGCAGGAACCAACCTGCCCAACTGTGTACAGAGTGTCTCCGGTTTCTGCAAAGAGGCAAGTGCGATACGTGGACCTAACCATGACACTTGGCCTGGGACTGGAACCGATTAGGATTTTTGAAAGGCGGGAATGGGTCAACGTCATACCACACCTACAATATTTCTCATAGATGTTCTCCAGTGTTTGTGTCAGGAAGTAACTCGCAATCAATCACTATGCCAGTCACTCTCTATCCTCCTGACCACACTGCATTCAAAAGCGTTGACACGAAGGCCCTTATCGACTCTGGGGCAACTGGTTGCTTTATCAACCATGCCATGGTAGTGGCATGCGACATACCCACTACACGACTCAAGACTCCCCTGCGGGCGAGCAACATTGATGGATCACCCAATAAAAATGGCCTGATACGAAACCAGGCATTGGTGCTAATGCAGCTCGGAGAAACCACCCTTGTTATTGACTGTGGCAAGGACGAGATCATCCTAGGGCTCCCATGGCTCTGAGATCACGATCCGGAGATTAACTGGAGTACAGGAACTGTTCATATTCGTGATATGGAACCAACCATACAGAAACAAACGAGGGAACAAGAAGACGTCGCGGCTGAGGCCCATACTATCAACATCTTCAACAGGAAATGCCAGATGAACAAAATACAGCAACAACGAGCTCTGTGGTGGAAGCAAAACATCGCCTCTGGTCCAATACCCCTCATTCTTGATCCCATCATCGACTATGCACTCTCAAGTGTCCTTATGCACCCATCTGCTGTTGGAATCGTTGTTGCATTGCCTCTCAACAACCCAATCTTTCTGGAGCTCCTCAGCATACCCCTACTGAATCTCACTCCCTATGATCTATTCTACCCATTCATCCTATTTCCAAGCTACTTGTCATCGTTTCCACCTTGCTATACCCTCCGCTTCGTCAAACAGTACCATCTCTCCTCATCATGTCTTCTAAGCAAGCCATCCATTGCATTAAAGCTTTTGATGGTACCAACTACACCACCCGGAGTGAACAGATGAGGGCCCTACTGCACTCGAAAGGCCTCTGAAGACTGGTCGACAAAAAGGAGACTCTGCCTACTACATACAGCTGGAACTGAGCAGGATGTCTGCATGATTAAGGTGTGCTCATGTCATCGTGGTGTCAAAGAGGTGTGATTTGTATGTAGTCTAGATACAAATCATGTCAATAGCAGTTAAAGTTCTGTGAAGGAGTGGTAGTGATTAGATGGTGTGTGCTTAGGTAAAATCTGCAGGGTTTTAGCCAGAGGCTAGGCCCAATCTGGGGATGAAATGAGATGAGCTGTGAGGGTGGGTTGGGCCACTCACAGTTCAGCTTGTTGCCCTCCCAGGGGAACAGGTGACGAGCGTTTGGCAGTTGCTTGAGCTTGCTTAGGTCATGTGGCTAACAAAACTAAGAGGGAGAGGAGGGTGGGCAATGAAAAGGAGAGACTCGATGACAGTCCAAGCAGTGCTAAGCAAGGTGGTGGCAGAGAGAAAGCTGTGCCATGCCTCGCTTCGCTCTCACACAGACTACACCCTATGCTGCTTCGTACCTCCGCTTATGTATGATTATGCACACTTGTGTCATCATGGTGTCAAAGAGGTGTGATTTGTATGTAGCCTAGATACGAGTCATGTCAATAGCAGTTAAAGTTCTACAAAGGAGTGGTAGTGATGAGATGGTGTGTGCTTGGGTAAAACCCACAGGGTTTTAGCCAGAGGCTAGGCCTGATCTGTGGATGGAAGGAGGTGAGCTGTGATCCCATGGTTTAGGAGCCCATGACGCAACCAGCACAGTTCGGTACCCATCTATTAGGAGTGGGTGTACTCACTACTAGCATACTGGAGGCATGGCAATCCATTTGAAAGCCTCGAATATCTCTGGTTCTGTTTGTAGGAAGGGTATGAGGATGAGGGCATGTTCATGTAGGTATCCAGTGAAGGCATCTCCCGCCCAGTAGCCTATGACTTTGACTATTTCGAAGGAAATTACTTTGAGCAGGTAGTGGAGCATGCCTCCAATGCAAAGGCTGTGCCCTTTGATGTCCAGTGGGTTGCGCTGTTTGACTATGGCTGAAATTTGGGTGACGACCTGGTTTTTTGATAGCAGACAGAAACCGCCCTTTGGGTGTTTCCAGGCAAACAGATGGGCATGTGATGGGCTGGGTTGACGTGGAGGTGATTCTCTAAGGCCTCTCTCAGATCCGTTACGCATCCGGCATGGGGCACACAGTGCATGTACTTGCCTTCTTCCTTTCTGACTTTGGTGAATGGAATGAAAAATTTTATCATTGGTCTGTTCTTGCCATCCTGGGTGAAGGAGAGATTCTGCCTGGTGATGTGTTTATCTAGCGTGAATTTGGTAACTGCAGCAACTGTGAACTCACCTGGCCTGGCTATGCAATAAAAGGTTGTTGTGATGCACACGCATATTGCTGCATCACATGGGTCAATCAGATTGAGGCTTTCACAGATAATTTTGAGATCACCTAGCGTTAGGGGAGGACACTTTGGCTTCCTGGCAGAATGTGGGGCAAGTCTGGTAGCTCCTTGTAAAACAATTTTGAGCTCATTAGGGTTGATCTCCCAGGTGAATCTGTGCAAAAGGTGCCAGGCATGTACTGCCGCTGCATGATTGGCGATCACTGTCCCTGAATATGATCCAGCAAGGCTGGCGAGGAAGGTGGTAAAACAATTTTGAGCTACTGGGCAGCACTCTGGTTCAGGGACTTTGTTTAGGTCACAGTATACATGGAAGATTAAAATGCCAGTACCATAAAGTTCTTTGGTACCACCCACCCACCCAGCCCCCATCACATGAAGGATGCAGTCTAATGCTGCTTCTGGTATGGGAGGTAGATTAGGATTGGTTGGCTGCTGCGCATGTTTTGAGCATGGGATCCATAGCCGCAGACAGTCTCTGGCCAGGCAATGTGGACGGTTGGATGAAGGGAGTGGCATGAGGTCGGGGGGATAGGGGTGAACTCTGGGTGGCTTCATGGAGGTGTTATTTGTGGGAAGCAGTGCATTGAAATGCATTAATGTGCTGCTAGAGCTCACCCTGAAGGTGTTACAGTTTACTGAGAGGGTACACTTTTTCCCTTGTCTTTTTTCGTTCACTTGTCTATGGTCTCACTCACTATACATTGTATTCATAGTGGAGTCATCCTCCACATGTACCAGATACACTCTCAATCTCTTCTTCTCATTTTGGCTCACATGGTGCCCCACCTATATCCTTATTTAGACACTTCTGCCGCTCCTGCCACAGCATCTTATTTCGCACTTCATGCTGTGGTACACATGTCACTGCACATACTGCGCATGACACCTTATGACTCTAACTGACTTTGTAGTGCTGCGCACTCAAGTCATACACAGACGGAGACGGAAACTCTTTGGGCTCCCACTCCTCTTTTCCTTTCTTGACACTATGCACAGACCAGGGGCCTACTGTATAAATAGCCTCGCCACTCTCAGCTGTATTTCTCTTTAAGCTAGTTCTATGCAATACCAGTGTTATTTCTAGTGACCACCAAGTTCAGTGAGCGCTTAGTTCATACCCGAATAGGTGAGACCACTTAGGCTTTGCATCATCTTGAAGCTCAGCACTTGGACTATAAACTTCACTCATACCCTTGCTCTTTCTTTGTCCTCACTTGAGTTTAGTGTCTTAAGTATTGCAGCGCACTACACTGTGCATTACAGAAGGGTGTGGAAGATAAGGTTTTCTTTGGCTGCCGCTTTGGTGCATCGCTGCTCTTTGTGCTCCTGTTGTATTCTGATTTGCTCAAGAGCGCGGGAGGCAGAGTGGGAGTAGGCATCCTCCCAGAAGAGTCATAGTTCTCTGGCTGAAAGAGGGCACTCAGGTCAATAAGGTATTTACATAGGCAATCAGGGATGGTGAAGGGTGGGAGGAGTAGGTTTGTGGAACCATAGGAGCCACAAGATGGGAGATCTGCTGGATTGTCAGCACTTGGGACCCACTGGATGATAATCCCAAGTATTTGCTCTGTGCTATCAAGGAAAGCATGTACTCGCTTGAATATATCATTGACGGCTCTGTTCCTGTGCCTGCCAACTCACCATGCCTCAACGACTCCCATGTTGTTGCAGTGGACAATGACATGCTGAGGGCTGTTAATGGTGGCCTCAATGACATGTACCAAGAATTCAAAGCTGATGGCTTCAGCCCATCCGATGTCGCACTCCCCATGAAGGGTTTTCCAGCCTGGGATAAGTCACCAAGCTTGATGGTGATGGTGATTCCAAGGCCAGTACTGGCATCTGAGAAAGCTTCAAGGTCTTGGAAGAAAGGTGGCAGGGTGATGGTTTGGGCAATTCATCCTTGTTTTAACTGCTGGAGCCACCAGTCTAGGTTGTTTTGGATGTATTTGTTTGTGTGGTAGGAGCCGAAAAGGTATTTGGCACATGTTGCAAGCATTGCCTCCAGGCCTGTTAGGTAAGTGCAACCTTGCAGACACAAGGTGGATGCATGTAGCAACTTTCTGTACAATTCCTGTACCTGTTTTAAGGAGTGCTGAGGACACTGGATCCATTGATTGATCGCATTTTCATATTTTTCAATTTTGGCCTGAGTTAGTTTACTATGTTTTCTAGGTCCCAGAGAAAGCCTATGTAAACAGTGGAAGGGCCAAATGGCTGGTCCTTGGTGATTTCCCATGGGATGCCAAGTTCTTGTGATATGCAATCAATGTTGTCTATATTGTAGATGAGGAGCTGATCCCGTTCAGATCTGTCTGTTGCTGAGGATGAGTCCTGTAAAGGCAATGCAGGGTCTTCGCTGAATTCCTCTGTGGATCCATCTGGTAGGCTCGCTGCTTCAAACCAAATTTGGCCTGAGGATCGCTTCCTGCCCCGTCCTGGTTCTGTCATGCACTGGTGGGAAATCAGGTGGTTAGCGTTGTACTCGTCACAGTATTCCCATCTGATGCATAGGAATATGTGGTCATCTACCCATTTGTTAAGGGGGCCAATTCCTTTGGTTCATAGAGCATCTGCACCTGCATCAGCAATGATGCTGTAAGCACTGCATGATGGAGATGCCCCAAATGCAGTGCATGTATCTATGCATCCGTGCAATTCTGAGATCTTGACCACTGCCGCTGGCCATTGTGAAGGGTGCAATGGGACAGTTTAGTATGCTTCAGCAACATCCCGGGTTGCTGTTTCCAAACCAGGGGGGAGTCTAGAGATTAGTAGGTATACTGTTGAGAATTTTCCCCAGGTACACAGGAAATGCTCAATGGTTGTGCTGTCATTGATGGATGGGCTGGGGAAGGCCCAGGAGGTATTGTATGGGAAGGAGAAGTTTTGGATGAGCCTGAATTTTCCAGGGTGGCCAGGTTTCAGGATCATTGAGAGAGGGGAGGTTTTATACAGGCTGTCAGAGTCCTGATTCCTCCTGGTCTTGTCTCTTGTGGAAGTCCAGAGTTCCGGAGATGGAGGGTCTGCGGACAAAGCTCTGGAGATGATTGGGTGGAACTCTGGGTGGAAGTGGAGGAGGTGGTCTTGGAGATCATGGAGTGAATCTCGGAGGTGAGGGGGGTAGTCTCTAGTTAACAAGAATGCTGGAGTTATCAGAGAACCAAGGGAACAGAGGGGGTGAGGACAGTGGCACAGGACTTATGTGTCGCACCCTTGTCAAGCCCACAGGTCCTCATATTTCTGAGGGTCGGAGGTCCAAGGTAAAAGGAAGAGATGGAAGAGACGAGGACAGGAAGAGGAGGACTGTTTTTAATGTTGTGACATTATACACGAACATATATAATTTTTGTACTGAAGGTATGACAGAGAAGTACGGAGTTATATACTGGAGCCCAGAGGAAGTCTGGGTCTGGAGTGAATGCAGAAGGGCAATGTACATAGGAACAGATGATGGGGAAATGCGAAGGCCGGAAGGGCAGTACAAACTATAATGTAGATTGTAGACTATCGCTAAAGGGGACTAAGGTAGAGAGCATAAGGGGAATCGAAAGGGGTGTACAAATCTGAGGGTTTCCAGAGAGGGTCTCCGGATGGAGTCCATCAGAGATAGACCTGTGATCAAGGAGATGACTGGAGATGATGGGATAGGGGCCAGAACAGGATATGACACAGGCCCAGAACCTCTTCTATGATGTCTATGGGGTATGGCCCTATGTATCTACCCTTGAGAATTTCCTTTTGTACAATTTCATTAAACTCGGTCTGGTAGGAGAGGATAGAGGTGCTATTTGGGGGGGACTTTACATGTGAAAGTGTATGTGCATGATTTGGGGGAAAGAAATGGAAAATGATTCACTCCCAGGTGTCTGCCTTATATGGAGTGCAAGGGTGGAGCCTTCTGTGCTCTAGGACATTGACTATCTCTGTGCATGGCTTTGAGACATCCAGAGCAGAGATGTGTGTAGTCATGCCTCTGGTTGCATCCAGATTCTTTCTGCCAGTAGCTACATATGATTTCTCCTGTCTCTCTGATGCGTAAGGCTTTGTTGATGTGTTCACATAGTGTGTCAAAGAGATTGTCCCAGGTGTGCTTGGCATGGCAGGCAATGACTGGGATGCTGTGTTTTCCTTTTCCAAGGCAGATAGCACAAATTGGCAAGACAGTAGCTTCTGAATCTTTGGATCTGGGGGTCAGGTTGGATTGGGACTGGGCAATGTAAAAGGAGTGGGTTTTCTTGGCATTGGACTCTGAGCCCGCTGACACAGACAGGGAGATGGGGCACTTGGAAGCGCTGGCAGTACACACATGTGTGGGCCTGTAACCAGGATTGGTTGGCATGGATGGCGTAGCTGAGACCTGAGCATTGAGCTGCAGGTCATGGATGGCAGGTAGCAGAGTTTATTGTGGCATTGAGGTAGGGGGTTGAATTCTCTTCTTTGGCTGGGTAGACTCCTGAGCAGAGGAGACTGCGCCCATTGGTCTCATGCATTAGTCAGGCAGGTGTATGCTCAAAGGTGTTGAAAGGACACATACGTACGGTCACATGACCCCATATTAAGTAAGCATTACCAATCGTATATAAGACTCTGCTGAGTCTGAAATACAAATAATTCTCCCTTGATCCACTATCACTATCATCTCTGGGAATCCCGTCAGTCCTAAGGTAAGTATCCTACAGTAGTTTCTTAGGGATCTCGTGCACATGCCAGAATTGCAACAGGTTATGAGCCCCGAGTGCTGGCTGTGCAGAAATGCTGTCACTGCTCTAGGTGAATACCTTGGACACTGGCTGTCCTGTGCAGAAATGCCGGACACACCTTTGATGTGACAATGCTCAAGGTATAACTACCATCAAGATGTAGGGGATCACTATGACCCTATACTCTGGGAGCTCTGACACTGTTCAGTGATGCAAATGCTTTTTCCTTACTCCCTTTCATTAGGTACTCAACTGACATGTCACCTCCACAGCACCAACCTACTATCACAATGACTTCCTCCACCACCGTCACTGCCTCACTCCCCAAGCTGAACAGCACCAACTACCAACACTGGAGCCAACAGATGGAAGCCTACATCCACTTGCAAGGCTACTGGCAGAAGATGTGCCATTGTACTTGCCCTGATGACACCCACCCTGGTAAACAGGAGAAGTGGGACAAGAATGATGACAAGGCACTTGGCATTCTCTGCCTCTGCCTCAAACCCTCAAACCTCTCTCATGTTCTCTCATGTGGCACTACCAAGTCCCTCTGGGACTCCCTCAATGCCCAGTATGACAAGGCCTCCCCTGCCTCTGCCTACACCAAGAGGAAGGTAATGCTCAGGATCGCCTTTCCCAACAACAACCATCCTGGCCCTGCATTCTCCAAGTTGAATGCCTCATTTGCCCAGCTGGAGCTGCTTCAGCACAAGGTGCCCAACGATATCAAGGCACTAATCACTGTCACCAAGTTTCCCAAGTACATGGAAACTCTCCATCAACAGCTCAATGCTGAAATTGATGCTGACCCAACCAAGACCAAGATCATATCGATGGTCAATCTGGAAACAGTCCTTACCGCTGCCTGGCAGCATTATCTCACTTGTTGTCCCCTAGCCCATCAGCAGGCCAACAAGGTCTCCAATGTCTGTCACCAGCAAGGTGACCCCTCCTTCCAGCAGCAGCAAAAGAAGGGGAAGAACTCATCAGAGAAGAAGGATGAGGAGAAGGGAAAATGCAAGAAACACCATCAGGGCAAACGCTCTGAGAAAGGAGAGAAGAAGCACAAGGAGCACATGAATAATGTTAGCTCCACCTCCTTCGCCTTCGCCACTGACCTTGTGTGAGGTCAAGACTCTCCTCCCCTCCAGTACTCTCTGCCCATATACTCCCCAGCTCTCCCCAACGACTCTGAGCCCATCGTTGACCCTCATGCCCTCATACACACCATAGGCGCTGCCCACTATGGGCCTCCTGCCTTCCCTCAGGCCCAACAGGCCATATCACTTGCTTGATACATTGGGGTCACTCCCACTCCCAAGGTTGCTTGCACCCTTGAGCCCATCACCTCCCACCGCCATGCACAGCAACATTCTGCCTTCAATGAGAATGGGCCCTTCAGCGCCCATACCCTCCCTCGTCACCATGCCAGGCCCCCCATGCCCTCTCTCATAGAACACATGGAAACACCCCAGATCATTGAGATTATCTCTGATTCAGACAATGAGGATGTTGTGAGCCTTGGTGAGGCCATGGAGGTTGATGAATATGTGGAGCAGTTCTTCGATAACACCCTTGAATGGTCAGTCCCCAATTTCCTCTGTCCTGCACTCACAGGTACTAATGCATGGATCCTTTCGCCTTAGAAAATATGTAGTTGTACTTCTCGTATACCTGTAGTAGTTGCATTGGACAATACTACTACTGTGTTCCCTCTTGCCATGTGTGATAACTGTGAGAACCAGACCAGTAAAAGTAAAGGAAAGCAAGGGGCTGATGATGACATCCTGCCACCTGACATGTGGCTACTTGATTCTGGTGCTTCAGCACACTACACAAATGATCTAAGTGATCTGCTTGAATACCAGGAGTTTACAATCCCTCAGTACTCCTAGATGACAAATGGCCAAGCAAACATTGTTGGTCAAGGAACTGCTATTGTTTGCTATCAGAGTAGACTTGTGTGGCTATTGCCAGTCATCTATATGCCAACCTGCAGTGTAAAGCTCATCTCAATGGGCACACTTCTAACCGACAAATGCATCACTGTCAAAACTTGTGATAGTCACATTGACATATTCGACAAGTGCTCACATACCACAATCCTCAGCTTTCACTTGCATAGGGATATGCTTTATTGGCTCATGGCCCCTATTGCCTGACCCCACTTGGACCTTGTGTCCCTCACCTCTATTGATTATGAATTACTTCACCACTGTTTAGATCACCCCTCACACGAGGTGCTCTGTGTAGCCAAGAAACACATTAAGGACTTTCCGGATGTTGACATCCTGGCAAATACTCCTATCTGTCCCAGTTGTGAGATGGGCAAACAGCCCAACCATACTTTTTCTCATAGCAAGAAGCACACAAGTGCGTGCTCCCTTTGAGTTAATTCATTCTGACCTAAAGTCATTTGAAATTGAATCATACCATAAGTACAAGTATACTATCATCTTTTATGATGACTTCACTTCCATGGCCTGGGTCATCCTGATCAAAACCAAGGACCAGACCCTTAGGGCCACCAAACAATTCCACACCTATGTGTGTACTTAGTTCAACGCTGTGATAAAACACTGGTGCTCTGATGCAGGGGGAGAATACACCTCCAAAGCTTTCACTGAGTATATGCATGACAATGGCATACACATTCAACAATCCACCCCCTATGCTCATCAGCAAAACAGGCATGCAGAATGCCTAATCCATACTATCATGGATAAAGCACAACCCATGTGATTACAGGCTTGCCTGCCTGATCCTTACTGGGAGTTCGTGATTATGCATGTGTTACATGTGTACAATCACACCCCATCTGCGCAACTAAACTGGAAAATGCCATCTAAGATGCTCATGGGCCAAAAGCTCACCTTTTCACATCTTTGGGTCTTTGGCTGTGGCACATATGTCCACATTCCAGCTGAAACGTGTGGCAGCAAATTACAGCCAAAATTGCAATTGATGATCTACCTGGGCGTATCCACCAGTAGTGATTCAAACTACCTCTTTATGTGCCCTAACAATGCACTCCATATATCGGCACACACCATCTTTGATGAGAATCTCTTTCCAAGATCCTTCAAGGCACAGCCTCACCAGCTGATTAACCATCGGCCCAAACCTCACTTACATGATGACAAGTCTTCCGACTCTAAATCTATCTACCCGGATTTGGGAGATGATGCAGCACCTGCTCCTTCTGGTGACCCCCCTCATCACCTGGCACAATGTCCTGTCACTCTACCCCCTATAAGGGCACCTACTCCGCCTCCAGCACCCCCAGTTACCCCCCCTCGCCATTAGCCACTGCCTCCTCCTGCTCATCCTCAACAACTGCAATGTGACCAACATGTCCCTCTCTGTCCTGGAAATGTATATGGGGAACGTCGTGACCCTGTCCATCAAATACAGGATATTGAGCATGCCTCTGATTGGCACAAACTTGTGGGAGAAGCACCAGCGAGACCTTTAGATTCACCCATTGTCCCTGGAGAAATGCCTCTGTCAGAAGATGACGTTGAGCACATAGTGCAAGCAACCTTAGACATGGAAATAGACCTTGTAGTTCTTGCCACAGAACAAGCTCATCAGAGGTCTACTAACATGGATATTTGTTGAGTATGGTTAAGCCTAGCTACGTGTCCTAGTGTAGCAATGCAGTTTATGAATGTACACACTCATCAGTCCAACAAAACATAGTGGACTGATGCATTAATCTTTGACACTGATCACATTCACACAACACCTACAAGCCTTGTCAACGCTATGAGCACTGCCCCCTGGACTGACACATGAAGCATATTGCTAGGTTCTATGAGTGTACAAACTTGTCACCAGTAGCTATCAACAAACAGGAACAGCGCAGGACTCTTTTGCCCACCTTGACTCCCCTTCCATCATCCACTTCACCTTTTCCTTCTTACTTCCTTCCTGTAGCACCACCTTGTCTATACACATGCCATTTTCCACATACATAATCACATGCCTGAAGGATATTGTGTGAATGAGTACCATTTCTCATTTGGCCGTGGTAGTATTCAAGTGTGTGATGACCACTGCCATCATGGTATCAGCGCTGTTGAGCCAGGTAAAAACTCAATTAACAGTGTCAATTCTTCAAGGATGAGATAGCCTCCTTTTTCATGGTCACAATGTCCCAGACTGTAATGGAGCAGAGCCCGAATGCAAGGTTTCTTGCATCCTTGGTGTGGTTTGCAGACTGTTCATTGTAACGCACAGCATAGTGGTGATGTAGCATGCTGCGATACGAAGAAGAGTTCGCGCGTAAAGAAGAGAGAGCGAGTGACGAGTAGAGGGATCCTCATGGAACGATGCCAAGCTTCGAGACGATGCGAAGCCTAAGCTAGTCTCACCTATCTAGGAATCTCGCTAGACTCGGTGGTCACTAGAAACTACACTGATATTGCATAGAACTAGCTTAGGGAAATTACAGGAGGGTGAGAGAGCGCCCTTATATACGGTAGGCCCCTTCTAAATAAGGAAAGGATGCGCAGCATCCGCAGTAACTAAAGTGTGACTCGATGCGCAGCAGGTGAGTCAAGACAAGTCAGAATGAGTTGTAAATAAAGGCTGTACCGCAGGCGGTGAAGTCTGAATAAGGCGACTGCGGCAGAACGGGAAGGAAGTCTAAATAAGGTAAGGGCGGGGCGCCGTGTGAGACAGAAGAGAAAAGAGATCGGGAAACGTATCTGGTATAATGGAGGACGACTCCATTACGAATACAACCACGTACGGTGAAGTGAGCGAGACTAGAAGGCAAGTGAATGAAAAAGCGTAATGGAAAAAGTGTACCCCCCTCGTAAACCATAACATTCGTGGCCATGTCACAGATGGGAATGCATCAACAAAAGGGAATTGTAGCAATGGGTGGTGCTCTTTGATACATGGCATGTTTGTCTTGTAATACACATGAGTCACTGGGAAGTAAGTCCTGAACACTTAAGTCTGGGTAGGTTGGTAGCATGGCATTTTTGTATGCAAAGTTTGACTTATGGTTTTGAAAGCGGGCCATCCACACAACAGCGGGATTGCTTGACAATTCTTTGCTTGTGTGGCTGTACACTGACAGTGTTGATGTCGCCATTGGCCACTGATGCTTTGTTAGAAACACAGTATTTTCAGAAAGGACTACTCACCTCTGTCCCTCCTCCATGTGAGAAACCAGCGAGGACTTGATGGAACTGTACTCTCAGATTAATCCCCCCTTCACCAGCCAATGGCTCTCCCTCTGCTTCAAACACTGTTTCTGGCCAACATAGTGTGAGTTTTGTTAATTTCGCACCTTATTCATCATTCATTTCACATTCTAATTGTGCCCATGTTCTTCTCCATGGTCACTTTACCTACCTACCACTTTTCAGCTCTCTTTAGCTTGTTGTGGTGTTTCTACCCATACAGGACACTACCTTTGCGCCTCCCAGTCCATTGTGGCGGATCTATTTACAGTTGTTTTCTTTGAAGGGTAGTTACTCCCTGGAGTGCCACATTGTATCCTTTGGTTACTCACTGTGGACCCCAGGTCTGTATAATCTTGTTACCTCTCTCAATATCACCATGGTTACTCACTGTGGACTCCAGAGTTGTCCTGAGTTGATCCAGCAAGTGGCTAGTCCGCCTCAATTAGCATTTTCACTCTTCAGTGAGTAATCATGATGATATTGAGAGAGATAAGAAGATTATACAGACCTGGAGTCCACAGTGAGTAACAAAGGATACAATGTGGCACTCCAGGGAGTAACTGCACTTCAAAGTAAACAACAGTAAATAGATCAGCCACAATGGACTGGGAAGTGCAAAGGTAAAGTGCTATATGGGTAGAAACACTACAGCAAGCTAAAGAGAAGTGGAAAAGCGGTAGGTAAGTAAACTGACCCTGGAAAACAACATGGGCACAGTTAGAACGCGAAATGAACCATCAATGAGGTGCGAAATCACCAAAAGTAACATTTTACTTACCCACCGCTTTTCAACTTCTCTTTAGCTTGTTGTGGTATTTCTACCTATACAGCACTTTACCTTTGCACTTGGCAGTCCATTGTGGCTGATCTATTTACTGTTGTTTACTTTGAAGTGCAGTTACTCCCTGGAGCAACACATTGGATCCTTTGGTTACTCACTGTGCACTCCAGCTCTCTCAATATCATCATGGTTACTCACTGTGGACTCCAGAGTTGTCCTGAGTTGATCCAGCATGTGGCTAGTCTGCGCCAATTAGCATTCTCGCTCTTAACAGAAAATGGTGGTAAGTAGCTTAGCCTGGAGTTGAGGAAAATGGTTCTGAGAAGCTCTTTTTTCAATAGTTCTGATATAACATATGGATGAACCTGGAAAGGATTCTCAAAGAGACTTCTGAGGGCTATTATCATTAGATCTGACAATATTAACTCACCAGGGACTATGCCAAGCTTAAGTTGAATGAGCACAGGTTGCTCATTGACATAGAGTCTCTCAATTGTGGTGGCCCAAATGGCATCACTAGTGAAGTCAATAAAACACTAATGTCATGGTTTACTTATCAACCCACACCAAACAAAACCACCTGCTATGTCTTTGCAATCAGCATGTGGCTTAGTATATATGTACTCTTGGCTATTTTTACCAGAAAATGAGTAAAAAGCGGAATTCAGTACTCCTTTCATAGACCATAACAATAGTATTGTCCAGTACAACTGTTGAAGGTTTCTACAATGGATTATTAGGACTTTATTTGAAATTTTATTTTATTTTCACCTATACATGCTGACTATATTTCCCAAGTAGGCAAGAAAAATGCTCTCCTTTAATTGTACCCATTCAATACATCAGATATCCATCTCTACAATCCAGTTACTACCTCAAGTAGCTTTTCTACCCATGTGGACTAAATGTTTCTGTACCCTCACATTCCTTCTACCCAGGTGACAACTAGTCAAATATCATGCCCCTCACACAAAAAGCCATCAGGCTCACTGTTGGGATCAATTCTGTGCTTTGTAGGCAAGAGAAAGTGGAGTGGAATGACAGAACCCAGGCTTATCCTCGAGTGATAACAAGACTCATCATGCTTATGTGCTGGATAGCTCTGACTATGGTGCCACAGAGATGCTGGACTTGGGTGTGGTCGAGTCATTTGACACCTTTGTCAGAGATCAGGCAGCACAGGATTATATTTTGTGTGGACTTGGAATGAGATCATCTCCCATTGGATCCTGCCAACATTGATGTATCTGTTGATATTGATAGTCTTGTCTGGGTCACTCACAGCTACACTTTCAGAAGGCAGTGTCCATCTTCTTAGGTCCTATTCTGGATAAAGAGGCTCCAATCAAGAAGCACAATCATGTCTATGTCGAGATCACCGTCTCACAGTCCGAGGAGGATTTCAATAATCTGGGGAATGTACTCAGTGGTGGTCCATGCCCTTTGCTCTCAGTGCCATACCACATACCACCTTTGGCACCATTGGTGGTGGGTCTGGGAGTCTGAACATCTATATTTTTTTCCTAGAATGATTTATCATGACAAACTCAGGGGACATCAAGCAACCAAGATTCCCAAAGAGGTTCTCGATTATTTCTGGACTCGTGTTCTACTCACTACCATAGCTGATAATGTTGGAGATGCCAAGGCACCTTATGCAGCCCTTACCCTTCCTAACTCAACAGAGTAACATCACCTAGTCCCTCTGATCTGAGTTCTCTGCCTTGGACTGGGATCATATGACAGATCGAAGAAATGATAAACTAGTCATTGATCTTGGGATAACATTTCATCCAGTATGGAAAGGACCTCTTGTTGGCCTGTGGAGATTCAAACAGCTCGAGGCTTCCTCTGGTGCATCCGGCTTTGCTTGTGGCAACATACATCATACCTGCACATTAGGATGATACCTTTATCCACCACATCTCGCAACCAGAACCAATGCATATCCAGTTGCTTCATGCGTCCATGATACTTTGGATGCTTGGCTACCTGGATGGCAGACTGGAGGCGAGTTGGCCAACAGAGTAGGTGATGTCTGGGCAAGTGGTGCAACAGAGATACTGTAGGGAACCAATTGCAGCACTGTAGGACACAGTGTGCATGAAGGTGAGCTCCTGCTTGATCGAGACAAAGAGATAGTCCTGGATCCATAGGGGTGGTGACAGGCCTGCAATCTGTCATCCCAAAGCAGTCAAGCATGTCGACGCAATACTGGCACTGGGAGATGGTAAGGGAGCACTTGGAGCGATCCCGATCGATCTTCATCCCTAGGATCTCGCTTGTAGGTGCCAAATCACGAACTTTGAAGTGTGTGCCCAGATCTGTTAAAAGCCTGCTTGATGGCGCTCAAGAATTTCGAAGCAAGGGTTATGACTGGGTGAAACCCATAGACTCAAGAACAGTGTGCATCTTGCAATTCCAGCAATTTCCACCCTGTTTGGTGCCATAGACTGCTTTCTTCAGCAAGCACACAAGCTCCTTAGGATCACCTTCAGCAAAGCCTTCAGGTTGCTCCATATAGACTTCACAGTCGATTTTGCCATTCAGATAGGCATGGGAGATGTCAACAGACCAGAGATACATGTCATGAATGGTAGCCAGCGCAAGAATGATGCGAAGAGTGGAAAGGCGCACTGTGGGAGCAAAAACCTCGAGATGCTGAGTGAAGCCCTGAGTAACAAGGTGTCCCTTGTATCACTCAAAGGACCCATCAGCATGATACTTCTTCGCAAATACCCATCTGGAGCCTATGACTGGATGATCCTTGTTCCATTGCTCCTCTGGGTGGCCAACTCCTCGAGCACAGCTTGCTTCCATTCAGATGTTTATGCACATCTTTCTTGATGAACATCATGATCAACTCAACTATCTGAAGGACCAACAGAGGGCATGGAAGATGCTTGCGGGATGGGTGTCCTTTATGGACATGTCCATCATCCTACTGTCTGGCTCAGTCCCCCCTGGCCTAGAGGGGCCACTGATACAGATGTATAGACCTTCATAGGTGGAAACAGTGTTCATCAGGTCATCAATGAGCTGTCCTGAGATAGGTCTGCACACAGTCTACCTTGACCCCTCAGCTTCAAGCCCTGCTCTGGCCTGTCTGGTCCATGCGCTGGAGTCGAGACTCAAGGTGGATGAACAAAAGTTGGCCTGCTGTCCCTTGTGTGAAGAGGTAGAGGAGTTCGTGACAGAGGTGTACTGTGCATGCAGTTTTCCACAGCAGCCTGCCTCTGACTGGCAACACAAAGACGTACAACCTTGATTTATGGGACTAGGGCAAGACCAAGCTGATGGCCTGCACGTCTGCCCTTGTTATGGGGGTGGACAGGCCAAACATTTGATTTATCATTGTTTACAGGCTAATCTACAGCCTCCTGATGGCAGGGTCAGATCCGAATCCCACATGTTCTTTGCTATTTCACAGCAGGCAGGTTTGAAGTTTAGACAGCTGGTGCACAAGAGGGAGTGCAAGGTGTTCCAAATGATGCAGTATCTGAACGGTGAGGGGATGGATGCTTGCTGTGCCTGGTGCGGGCAAGTACCCTGCAATGTTTGCGAACCCGATGGTGAAACCCACCAGTTCATGGTGAATGCTGCCACAAACCCCAGCCAAAAGACCCCCAAGGGTGGGCTAGGCAATGCTGGCAGCGCCCATGAGAAGGACCCTGCCACCCTCCTGTGACACCCAGAGAAGCAGCTTGCACTCAGAGATGGGTGGCCACTTGGGCAGGGTTTGGCACATGTGCACAGCCCAAGAGGTAAAGGCTGGTGAGCACAGAGGAGCTGGACAGGTACATGCCAGCACTGAAGGGCAGGTGCCTCTACCACTTTGTCCTGGAGTGGTACCATTCCTGGTCTGCCAGCTCATCCACCATCCACTCTGTGAACTCTCCCTGGCTTTCCAAGGAGTGTGGTATGCCAAGATCCCTGACCAACCCTGCCCTCAATGTCAGCACCTACCACAGGCAGAACATCATCCTGAAGATGAACTGACTGAAGGGGCACAGCCCAGGCTTTCAGAAGTTGTGGTCCATGTGGCACATGGGACCTTCACTATTCCTGTTCCTGTCCTGCAGCACCCTGCATGAGTAGCAATATGCAAACCTTTCAAAGGTGAACAAGCGCTTGAAGTCTTGGTAGTCGCCAGCGCCCATGGGCTCCAGAGGATAGCAGGAGAAGTCATCATCCACCAGCTCCCCCAACTGCCTGGAGGTGTTTCTCTGGTTCTGTTGAAGGAGGGAGCAGGAGAGACCCCAGTTCATTACATAGACATGATATAATATGACACTTGTGCCTCCAGCCAACCCATGTTCCCCAACCCCAACCCCAAGTGACAAAGTTTGAGAATGTGTGGAGCCCACCAACACCAACAACGAGTGCTGGGCAAGGTGAGATGGCACTGCTACCTTGTGATGCGGGTAGCCCCACTGGTTCCCCAGCTGGTCCCACCCACAGCAACACTGTGCGCCCTTGCCGGTCCAAAACCGACCCAACTGGGAGACAGGGAAGGCACTCCAGAACCAGAATCACCAAAGGCAACCACATAGGCTGTCTGGTCTACATTTGACAACCCCTTCAAATGACCTCCTCAATTGAATGGCCCATAGGTTCCTCTGCTTGTGCATACTGCCTGATATCGATGGCCTCGTGGCTGCTTTCTTCCATTGCAGTGGTGCAAGCAGCTTGAAGAGCGAGGCAGCACATGGGGTCAGACCAGCAGGTGATGAACTTGGTTCCGATCAACGTCTTGATGGGGGAAGGCATCCCTTCATCTGCAGCTGCCTCGTGTTGATAGGGATGGATGCTTACATGCTACCTCCAGTGATTCCTTGAGAGCCTTGCAGTATACTGAGATGATGAGGGGTGGAAAATGCAGGGAGCTGGCAATGGCCAGCATCCACCTTGACAATGGGGAGTACAAGGCAGGGAGCCAGCAAGGGCCAGCATCCACCACAGCGAATGAGGAGTATATGAAGCAGGGAGCCAGCAATGGCCAGCATCCACCATGAGAAATGATGAGGAATGATAGTAGACACACAGGACTGCATAGAATGATGAGAGGACAATGGAAGTAAAAGGGAAACACACAAAAACTGTATTTGATATTGTAGAACAACAGGATCTATGGTCACCAGGCAAACTCAAGACTGTGTAAAGAAGGTTTAACTACATCCAAATGGATCTGCTTGAATACCAGTCTATCCAGTATTGAATCTGATGTAATCTGGGTCAGTAAAAAGAACTACAGTACTGGACTAGCATGGAATAGACCAGACTAATACCAGATTGTGCACAGACTATGCACAAACTATACAAACTATCTATGGAAAGAGATGGCAAGGACTGACCATGTTCTGGATAGGATGGATGGATAGGCTGAGTGTGGATGGTATGAGCTGTGGTGTATGTATGAATGATGATGACCAGAGATTTGAGAATTGGTTGATCTCAAAAGGATGGTATAGGGGGTATATGTAGTGATGTTTACAGTGGGGTTCTTAGGGATTGAGCAATGGAGGATTTATCAGGAACATGTGGGGAGTCAGTGGAGGTGGATAGGGAGTTGGAATTGGGTGGCATTGAGTATGAATGGGTACATATGGTGTGTGGTAGAGGAGCTAAGGCTTGACTCAAAAGCAACTGAGAACTGAGGGCTTAAAATGGGGGGAAAGGCAATGGGATCCCTGGTGTTATATTTAGTGAGGAGGTCCACAGCATGTCCTAGATTGATTTTAGGTTCCCAGGTGTTTTCAGAGGAAGATTATCCTTTCCAGGAAACAAGGTAGTGAGTGGTGGGTGGAGCCCTAATGAGATAGGATATTTTAAAGCTTTCCTTGACATCAATGGTATTTGGTAGAAACGGGATGAAGTTTGGTCAGTGTCTGGTAGTTTCCAATAGGGAGTCAAAAGTGATGCATGGAAGGTGTGTTTTTGGGCTCCAATGTTGGGTGGGTACAAGGACTTTGCCAGCTTAGGCACTTTGTCCCTTGCTTTACTTCCATGACATCAGATTGCATAGATCCTTCTCTCGTTTCACTTAGTTTAGCCCTTGCTTGTTTTCTTCGCTTGCGCTTCCCCATGCCTTCTCACTGTGTCCATGCTCCTCTGACTTCTTTAGACCACCCTGAGCAGAGCAGTCTAGCTGCTTGTGAGTGACAGCTCTTGTAGAAAATGTTCCAGGAGGCACACTGGTTTCCCCCTTAGATGAAGAAGATGCTAGCCATGCCTTGCTCACCCCTCCTCAGTGAAACTCTTCATGCAGGGTTTGCTCTGGGGGATCCTTGGCCTCTGCTCCCCCAAAGAAAAAGGTAGACAAGGGTAAGGGTTGGGCTGAGGGCTCTCCCTCTGGCCTGGTGAGCCTCCCTGGCCCAGCCCCAACTATTTGCATTTCCCTCCATCCTACCTTGGTAGGTATTCTTGAGCACCTCCTCACTTGTTCTCTCTTCCCTGCCAAGGCTCCACTCCCTTTGGCAGATTGGACCTACTGCTCTGCAGTGCTTATGGCTGTCTCTAGAGGCCTTGATCTCAAGGTCCCTTCTGTCTTCCCCTAGGTCCTTCAGGAGCTCACTGAGCTTGCCCCTGGGGTCAATTTCACCAATCTCCTGCATGAGGCAGTGCATACATCCACCCCTTTAGGTAGGTCCAGGCTTTCCTTACCTTACCTCACTGTCTTGCCCACTCTCATCTCACCTCACCTCACTTCATGATACATATACCCATCTTTACATTCCCCCTCCCTTTCTTCATGTTAGATTTACCTCACCTGAATCAGCAGACCCTCCTTCCCACTTTTCCACCTTTACCATGGTCTTCTCATGCAAATTCTTCTTGAAAGACAAAAGCTCCATCTCATTGCAAGAGTGGTTTCATACCTTCCCACACCTTATCAACACCATTCAGTGTTATTTGCCAGGTGATCAAGCAGGCCCAAATGCGGACACATGAGTAATGCACTTCAATCACCTTATGTGCCATGCAGATTTCTGGGAGATATTTCACATTGTACTCTGCTATGACATCTGTCTTGATGAAGGAAGGTATCAGAGGTGGTTTATTGCTCAATGGCGGTCTGGTCAAGGTTGATTCCTTTCAAAAAGAGCTTTTCTGGAAGTAGGGTAACTTTGGTGTTGTCATCCGAAGTATCCAGGGCATCTTTCCATGAGACTGCATCTTCCAGGCCCCAGGTATGTGTTGGAACAGGAGGTCATAGTCCTGTAGTATTAATAACTATCTAGCTTGCTGCCTAGATAGTTTCCTTGGTCTTTAAAATAGCACAGATTCTTGTGGTCTGTGAGCATAGTGATGGGCTAGTCAGTTCTGGTGAGGTAATGCTGCCATTCTTCTAGTGCGTGTATAACTGCCAGAAGTTCCCTGTTGTATATGTCATAATTATGTTCTGCTGGTGAGAACATTTGAGAGATGTAGCAGCAAGGGTGTAAGTTACCATTGGTATCCTTCTGCCTCAGTACACCTTTGGAAGCTGTAAGTGAGGCATCTATCATCACAAAGAATGGTTTAGAGGTATCCAGTATTGTTAAGACAGGTTTAGAGATGAAGGCCTTTTGGAGGAGGTTGAAAGCCCTCTGTTTCTCATGCATCCAGAGGGCCATGGCTGCCTTTTCTTTGTCAAATCCAAGATCAGCCTAGCAATTGATTTGAAATAAACATGAACTTGCAGTAAAAGTTGCAGAATCCTATGAATGAGCAGACTGTGCAAACCAAAGTAGAAGATTTCCATGTAGTGATTGCTGAGAGCTTGGTGGGGTCCATTGTGATGATATCCTCTTGGTCAACCATCCTGAGGAATTCAACCTCCAGGACATTGAATATACACTTTTCTAGTTTGAGGCCAAGCCAGTGGTCATGTAACTGTTCCAGAACTTGCCTCATCTATTGGTGGTGTTCCATAAGATCCTTGGTGTGAATCAACATATCATCCGTCTGCTATCATATCCTTGAAAATGAAGTCCATGAATGACTGGAAAGTCATGGAACTGTTGCAAAAACATGATGAGGGGCTTGAAGAGACCAAAAGGCATAATGAACACTGCCTTCCAGGCATCTTTAGTCTTGATCCAGACATTGTTATAGCTCTAGCAGATATCCATCTTCATGCAGTAATAATGGGATCCCTTGAGCTAATCTATCAAGTCTCTAATGAGTGGGAGTGGGTAAGCATCATGGTATGCTTGTTAAGATAGCGGTAATCTTGGTAGGGGTGAAGATTGCCATCATTCTTAGAAACGAAAAAGAATGGAGACACTTGGGGGGAGTTGGAAGGTCATATTCATCCAGCCTTCAAGTGTTCATCAATGAAATATTTACATGCCTCTTGCTCTTTGGAGTTGAGCAGATAGGCCTTTGCAACCCTTGGTTGGAATTAGTTGTCTAGATCTATGCCATGATTGAATAACCAATAGGGTAGAAGGGGACCATTGTCCTTCTTTTGGAAGATGTCAGCACAATCTTGGAAGTCCCATGGAAGTTCCACCTTGGGCTTTTTCGCATCTTGGGTGTGAGAAGTCAACATAGTTATTGTCTTAATTGAGGGTCCAGCAGGCTTGTCTTCATCATTCTCCTCATACTATATGAGCACTGGTACTTTCTCCCACTGTGTGGTTGGGTCCACATCAGGTACCTTCAGGTGAACCTCATTGGTCTTTGCTGTGAGTGCTGGAACAATGTTTTGCTTCCACCACAGAGCTCTACATTTCTGGAGTTTGTTCATCTGGCATTTCCTATTGAAGATGTTGATAGTAAAGGCCACAGCTGCATCATCTTGTCGTTGTTGTTTGGGTCAGTTGGTTCTGCCTTGGGTATACAAATGGTTCCTGTACTCCAATCAATGGCCAGATCAATTTCCTGTAGCAAGGGAGCCTGAGGATCATGTCATTCTTGCCACAGTCAATAACAAGGAAGTCTTGGAGTTTGGTGAACTCTCTGAGTTGAATTACCACTAATGCCTGGTTTTGTATCAGGCCATTTTTGTTGGGAGATCTGTTGACATTGCTCACCTACAGGGGAGTCTTGAGTTAGGTGGTAGGAATGTCACATGCCACCACAGTAGCATAGTCAATGAAACAACTGGTTGCCCCAGAGTTGACAAGAGCTTTTGTGTCAATACTTTTCATCAACAAATCTATATTTTTTCTGAGTTATCAAAATCAATGACCTGTCTGAGTTGTCTGACATAACTGACAGCATGATATTAGTGCTACCATCCACAAGTAATTCATCACTATTGGCATTCTTAGAGTGATCAGCATATCAGCTTGTCAATTAACCAGTGATATTAGTTCAATTAGTCCAGTGAGTCAGTCAATTAATCATATTGTCAGTCTTGTTAGTCTTATCATCCCATCAGTTACCTGAGATGTAGTGGAATGACATCTCAAGACCAGTGTCATGCTTCACTATTTCTATTTCAAAGATACAAGTAAATAAAAGAAAATATGCATTGGTTGATTTTAACATTGTAAATGCACAAGCAACAACAATAGCTATCAGATAGGCTGAATTTCAAGAGAGAAAATAAATAAATAAACTCACACTGCATGTGTCAATTGTCCCAGGTCTTAATCTCGAACTCTTCTCACTTTCCACTAACACACTTGAATGATATGTTAATCAACAGGCACTTTGCATGCAACAGCTAGAATGACATGGCTGGGGTCATACAAATGATCAGTTGAAACTTAGTACCCTTGATATTGTGTATCTCTGCATGTCAGACATAGCAGCAGAGCTCCTCATGAGAATTGCTGACCAGTTGTACAACACCTAGAAGGGAGGGATGAAGGTCTGAACAGGCTCAGAGAGTGATTGGACTCCCAGCCAAGTAGATTTTGCAATCCATTGACAAATCTGGAGTCAAGCATCACACACTGTGGTGTAGTGTTAGCCAAATGCCAGCCCATGTTGCACAATAGTCTCTGCAAGTTGGCAACTAGCAGCAGGGATATTTTGGTTGGTGCTGGTGGTCTGTGAGAGTGTGGGCTTCGACCAATGACAATGACACAATAACATGCATGAAAATCATCTGGTACATAAATATAGAATGTTGTCTTGCACTTTATCACCCAAGGAAGAAGGTTTCTCAGGGCGAGTGAACTATCTGATTAATGGTACCAATGCACTGGGTACATTAGCAAACCTACATTTTTTCTGGGTCATTGAAATCAATGACAAGACTGACAGGCCTGAATGGCCTAATCAATGATAGATTGACCTGACTGATTGAACCAATTTACTAAGAAGCTGATAATCTAATTTATTGAAGGGACTGGTTGACTAACTAACTATCTAGATGACAAATTGACAAACCTGACACACCTGACTGACTGACTGATGGCATGACAGGACTGACAAGACTGACCAGATGATTAATTAATTAACTAGCTGGACTGATGGGACTGATATCACTGGTGAATTGACAAGCTGATATGCTGATAGCTCTGAGAATGCTGATAGCAATGAATTACTTATGAATGATAGCACTGATAACATGCTGTCAGTCGAGTCAGATAGCTCAGCAAGGTCATTGTTTTTGATAACTCAGAAAAAATGTAGGTTTGCTGATGTATATATTAGCATTAATGGGAAACAGGAGTACATGGCGCATGTGGGCCATATCCCGCTTGCATGGTAACAATTTTGTACTTTGCAAGCCTGTGGATGTTGTTCTCGAAGAGTGCATGTAAATAATCAGTATCATACTCCTACAAGTTGCACAGAATTAGATGCACATGGCAAGTTTGTGTACCGTATTGGCAGCTGCAGGGTTGTTAATGTTGATTTGATTGTGGAGGAACAACATACAAAATAAAACAACAATTGGAGTGATCATGTTGCATCACACATATTCCCTTGCACACTTTCTTGCCACCATCTGTTTGTTTTTGCCAACTTCTGCAGGTGTGATTGATGGTCAAACCACCACTAGCACTGTTATCCATCACTGGTTCAAACTTAGAGTCTGATTCTTCATCTACAATTGTTGCTATGCCAAATTCTGGGGTATTTCTGGGGGGACAGCTGTGTTCACTCAGCGAACAGAAGAGCACAAGAGTCTTCATAAAGACTTCAGCCTTGGCAGTGTTGACCCAAGGTACCAGAACAAGTCGCATACAGACTTGTTCCAGGCTCATATATGAGTTCTCAAGATTGATCGTTGACATCTCACTATGGGAAAAGCAAACCTTGAGGCCATGACCTGTGGTGAGATTAGTGCTATGGAAATGCATCAAGCTATACCTACATGACAGGAATGTTTGTGTACATGAAACCTGGTTGCCTTGGTCATCGGTCAAAAGGCTGCAGTGGATGCATGGCCAGCCACCATGGGAGTTACCCAACAAGTACTGAAAACTAGACTTTGGATTCTTGAAAGTATCAGGATCGATGGGAAAGACATGGGCAATGCTAACATCTTCAGACTTGCCCATTTGTGTGTACTCAATGATGGCACCAGGGAGATGGATAATGATTTGGTCTACTGACACCTTAGAATTAATCTTGTGGAGCTATTGGTTAATCTTGCCTTGAGTGAACAAGCAGACGGGTGGTGAAAGATAGTGGGAAGTGGATACAGCTGGTGAAGGAGTGGAATAACAAGCACACAAAGGAGTGGATGGGCATGAGGAAACCCAGGAGGATGGACAAAATGATCACAAAAAGATCAACTCAAGATCTGAGTCTGGTGAGAGCCCAACACCCTCCAGCATCACATGGGCCTGCGCTGATCACCGGAGAGGTCCACCAAGGAGAGATCATCTGAAGGAGTAGGATAACATGGTATATCTTTTATACCATGCAGTAATAACACTAAGCATGGCATTGGGCTGGATAGTGGTACTAATACATGGGCCATGTCTGAATATTAGTAAGTTGAAGCAAACTTTATTTTCTCTCACAACACTATTACTGCAGGCTTACTCAAGAATGCACAGCATTTATTGTGGTTGTCGATGGTAGTGAGCATATTGTGTCAATGGGTACCAGGTCAGTATGTCCATTATCTCTATCAGGTGCTCATTTAACTTGTCTGACCTTGTTTTTCCTCAGGTCATCTGTCTACACTTGGACCTCGCCACTCACTAGCCAGTTGCCACAGGAACCTCCTTGTTCTGACTCTTGCCATTCACTAAACCCAGTCCAAAACCCTCCATCTTTGTGTGCCACTAATGCTGCCACCATCCTTGGCTGTTCAGGTTGAACATGCATGATAATCTAGGTTAGTCTGGCTCCTTCATGCTGTCAGCTTCGTCCCTCACTCAGCACCACAGACCACACTCCCAGGATCATCTTGGTTTTGGTTTTGTTGCAGACTTCAGGATGCCCTTCTTCTTGTCTTTCATGGACAAACAAGACTTTTCATGTGCCATGATAATCCCATATACCTGACTCCCCTTTGCCAGTCCCATTTGCCAAGTTGTTGCTGTCAAGCACCAGATTTCCCCCTCACCTCTATTGTATTCAACAGCTTGGATGATGCCCACTACCACTCCCCTTGTTGGTGATGATAGCATTGTCGCTGCACCACCACCACCACCAGCACCTCACTCCTTATCAGTGACAGTGCCATGTCCTCATCACCATCACTACCATGGCACTACCACTGCTTCCCTCGCCAACAAACCTCCACCATCACTACCACACCCCCTTATTGTTGACAATGTCCCCCACTGCTACTACTGGCCTGTGGCATTGTCACCATGATAATCATGATGACACAGCTACCATGGTGTCCCCTCAACCATCACATGTCCTCTTGAATGGTCTCAGCATTGTATTCTAGTTAATCTGCTCAAGTGCCTGTATTTCCCAACTTGCTATCTTCACCACACCAACGCCCTGCTCAGTTTATGGTCTGTCCCATCACACATTCTTGGGGCTCTCCTGTGAGTTCTTATAGAGTTATATGAGGGTTTGCTGGCAACCCCTACCATGCTTCGATCCAGCCTAACTCCCCTTGTCTCCCCCTCCCATCCCCACTTCTTTGTCCTTGTCGTACTCCTACAAGCTGATAAGCATATGTTCATTGTGACACTTATTGATGAGCTGGTCATCATACTCTTTCAGCTGCAAGCTTGATCTTCATGCCCTTAAACAATGAACATGGTTATTCAGGTTTGTTTGACTCCTCATCATCCTTGACTTTGCAACTCATTTCCTGCCAAGATTGTCTTGGCCTTGTTGTCATCAAGCCTTAATGGCAAGTCAACACACACTGAAGGAGAGTGGTTGGGATACTCTTCTTCTTGTCTTTTGTAAACAAGAATGTTATCACAAACTTACATAGGCTCTAAGCCCTTAGACTGTGAATGTGGTATATTCAGGTTTGTCTGACTCATTGTCATTGTTGGCTTTGCCACTCAGCTCCTGCCTTGAAGACTTCCCTTCTTCTTGTCTTTCACAAACAGCAAGATCTTCTGAATGCTGCTGTGATTGACAACAAATTTGGCCTCTGAACTCTTAGACAGAGAACATGGTATATTCAGGCTATGGATCCGTTTCTAATGATTACATTTTATGGATTCACAACAAGCTCAATGTTGTGCTTGCTGTTGCCTAGTAGAGCATCACCTGTCACTCAGATGGGGTATGCAATGGTCATGGAGGACTGTTGGCAGTGAAGCATTGGTAAGTGGTAGATAGATGGGGGATTCAATGGGTTGAAAAGGATGGAGATTGGCATATGTGTATATATCACTGGATTGATTTTTAGTTGAGGTGTACCTGGGATCTTCTATGACTTGGACTATCTACTGTTTATTCCCTGTGCCAGGACCTTTTTGCTTCTGCTACAATAAAGTGTCATACTGGTAATGGGGCACACAATACTCTCATGTATAATGCTGCTGCTGATAACAAGCACAATGAGCACATTTCTTGCTCAATTCTGTGCCATTTTTAATGTGGTTTTTACATAATGCATGTATTTATACTATTACATTATGATTTATACTGTTAAAATGTGCAGAGGGGTTGGTTCATGTGCTTTGTTGAACTCCTGGGTGCTGTGGCAGATTGCTGAGCATGCTCAGACAATGTGCCTGTGGAATTCAATCTCTGCCACATCAAGAAGTTCAATGTACATGATTATGCACAGACCACTTGAATACAAGCTCCACCATGTCAGCAGAGCTTGGACTTCATGCACATCATTGCTTAATGCTCTTGACAATGAGCAGTCCCATGCCCTGTCTTTCTGGGCTGGTATTCTTCCTTTCTCCAATTTCCCTCCATGTTCCCTTGACCCTGCAATGAAGAATGCTTCATATGTGCTTCTATCATCACCAAACACATGGTTACTTGGTTTGTGTGCAAGGAGGTATGTGCAGTTTTATTATGATACATTTGCCACTCACCCAACCCTAACTTAAAGGTTTCTTACTTTCCTCTACTCTCTCACATCCTAATATGGCAAAAAAATGTGTTTCTCATCCAGCCATGTCAAGATAACAGTGATGTCTGCAGATGGTCCTACACAGACGTCTGTTGCATCTCTTTCCTGGATCTGCAAGGACTGCATAGATGCAGAGCAACAGATAATGCAAGAAGCTGGTTAGTACAATCATGTATTGTCACTCTCCTTTGCTGATGTTTAGTTAGTGGACACACAGTGCATGCAGGAATATCTTGTTAAGGCACAGCTGGAAGTCAGGGACTTTCCTGGATACCACAGTGATGACTGGGTCATCCAAGACATTAATGATGTGTTCAGCACATGAAGTAGTGGTGATGAAGAAGAACACGCCAAAACAACAACAACAACAATCCTGAAGGGTTGCCTCCCTCATTCTCAAAGTATTTCAAGCATGGTGTTTGTATGTATGTGTCTGACACTCATCCTAGTATGTCACCCACTTATGCACTCACAGGAATACTTCCATTCGATGACATGATATGCGGACCCACCAGCAATGAAATGAACATATCTATCAAGCCTGGCAAAATCAACACCCAGTCCTTGTTGATCAATATCTCATCTGGAGGCATGGTGTTGATGTTAGAGTAGAATCATTTGCTACCTACCACTTACATAATAACTGTACAGTACCCAGCTTATCTTGCTGCCACCTGTACTAGTGTACCTTGTCTGTGATCACAAACAACATCTGCCACTCCATCCCACATCGCTTGTGTCCTGTTCCCAGCATACAACTCTTCAACAGTTGATGCAGGAATGCTGGTTGATGATGGTGCATGCCATGTTTTTTATGTAGACACGATTGGTGTATTTGGTACATGATCTCTTGCCTTTTGTTTGCACCCTACTCAACTTTTCCCTTTAGATTTCATGGAATGGCTTGCCATTACTGAGGGCAAGGATGTATTTGCCAATGCTATGCTAATCTGTGTTGGTTTACTTGGCTATTCTTCTGTGCAGCCAGTTATTGGTGTCAGTTGGCAATGCCTGGAATTGTATCATCAGTTATGGTATTGATAATTATTGCTTAGTGTTCTAGCAATGGTCAAGGTGTTGTGTGACTTGCAGAATGTATGCTTGCTGAAACAACCCTATGGACTCATGCTTGGTGAAGCTGTACTTGCTAGGTAGCTTGAGACTAGGAAAAGGCAAAGAGAAGTAAGAGAGTCTAAAGAGGAGGTTCTGTAGGGGAAACTCCAAGAGGACAAGACTGAGGTCCTCTGGTGCTGCATTAGGGGTTTATATACTAGTCTACATGTTTGTACCTATTGGGGTAGTATCTATGATATCCATGAGGCAAACATGAGGTTAGCACTGGTATAATGAAAAGGGTGCAGTATCCTGGTAGAATGGAAGGCATAGCCATACATGTGTGATGTGCATGTATGTGGTGGAAGCATGTAAGTAATGTGAATGAGAAGTATAGATGTGGGAGATGAGATGTGTGCAGTGTACACATATGTGATAGGAAGTATAGGGACATGTGTACAGCACATGTAGCATAGATAGGGATAAAAGTGAAAATGATAAGTCCCATATATCAAATAGGGGTTAGTGGCAATTGTAACAGTTATCACCCATAGCGAGAGGGCCAGCGGTAATAGTATTGTCCAATGCAACTACTACAGGTATACAAGAAGTACAACTATGTATAATCTGAGGCAAAAAAATCTGTGTATTAGTATCTGCAAGTGCAGAACAAAGGAAATTGGTGACTGACCAATCAAGGGTGTTGTTGAAAAACCTCTCCACTTAATTGTCGACCTCCATCTCCTTGCCCAGGCTCATAACATCCTCATCATCTGAATTGAAGAGAATCTCAATGATTTGGGGTGGTTCCATGCACTCTATGAGAGAGGGCATGGAGGGGCCAGCATGGCGATGAGGGAGAGTGTGGGCACTGAAGGGGCTGTCCACATTGAAGGGAGAGTGCTGCCTTACATGGTGATGGGAGGCAATAGGTGTGAGGGTGCAAACAATCTCAGGAGTGGGAGTCACCCCAATTCAGTGAGGGAGGGAGCTGGCCTCTTGGGCCCGCAGGAAAGTGGGGGGACCATAGTGGGCAGCACCAGGAGTGTGTGTGAGAGCACATAGATCAGATGCGGATGGGAAGTTGTCTGAGAGAGCCAGGGAGTATACCAGTGGGGAAAGGTCCATTCCTCTCACAAGATCACCAGCAAAGGTGAAGAAGGGCATTAGCATGTTCCTTGCACTTCTTCTCTCCTTTCTCAGAGTATTTGTCCTGACAGTGTTTCTTCCCCTTCCCCTTCTTCTCATCCTTCTTTTCCAAAGAGCCCTTCCCCTTCTTCTGATGCTGCTGGAAGGAGGGATTACCCTGTTGGCGACAGACATTGGAGACCTTGTTTTCCTACTGACAAGGTGAGGAAAAGCCAGATCTTGGCACCCACAGTCAAGGGACTAGACTCATGAACCATCACTCTGCATTTCTTGTCCTTGCCAGTCCAGGGTAATGATTGCAAAAGATATATGGTCATTTCAAAGGTTACAACAATAGATTGCTCCCCAGGAGTTAGCTTCCCCAATACCCAATACCCAATATTGTTATTCCAATCTAGAGACCTGATAAGTTCATGTCAGAGATAATTGGCAGTGACTCACCAGCTACTGTCCACTTCCTACTGTCATGTTAATCCTCCTTGGACAATGTATTGGACCAGTAAGATGCTGCTGGTGCCTGAGGAGCTGAAAGAATAGCCTCTTTCTTGCTTATCCTTGCATGTAGAGTGCAACCCGTGTCTGGTGTGCTACCAGCTGTCGCAACCGGATATGTGTGCTGTCCATGATCACACTGTTGGCTTTTCCAATCGCCACCAGGACCAGGGTCGACCTTGCTCCTACCTCTGGAACCATCCATGGATGACATTGCCCTTGGGACTGATGAGATGGTGTAAAGTACATAGAAGTCTGTGGTATGGTGGCCAACAGGACTATCTCAGAAAAGGTGGGTACGAGTATGGCTTGACCCAGAGAAGTGTCAGGGAATGCTAGATGACTATGGGAAAGGTCAGAGTATCCCAGGATGTTGAAGGAAATAGTCTGGAATGTAGCCTGGAAATCTGAAAAGTGGATAGAGAGCAATCTGGAGGTTGGAAAGTGTCCAGAAATATGAGAAACAAAGTTAGAGACAATCAGGAACAATGGCAGACACATGGGACTGCATAGGATGACAAGTGGATGATGTAATGCACAGCATATCATGCTGTGATACTAAGATACTAAGCTCAAGCGAAGATGAAAAAAAAATGAGGGTATGAGTGAAGTTTGTAGTCTGAGTGCTGAGCTTTGACATGATGTGAAGCCTAAGCAGTCCCACCTATTCAGGTATGAACTAAGCACTCACTGAACTCAGTGGTCACTAGAAATAATGCTGATATTGCATAGAACTAGCTTAGAGAGAAATACAGCTGAGAGCGGCGAGAGTATTTATATGGTAGGCCCCTGGTCTGTGCATAATACCAAGAAAGGAAAAGAGGAGTGGGAGTCCAAAGGGCTTCCATCTCTATCTACATATGACTTGAGTGTGCAGCACTACAAAGTCAGTTCAAGTCATAAAGTGTCATGTGCAGTACATGCAGTAACACATGTACCACAGCATGAAGTCCAAAATAAGGTGCTGTGGCAGGAATGAAAGAATGTCTAAATAAGGATATAGGCGCCATGTGAGTCAAAAGAGAAGAAGAGATTGAGAACATATCTGGTACATGTGGAGGACAACTCCACTACAAATACAATGTATAGTGAGTGAGACAAAGAAACAAGCGAACAAGAAATAGTCAAGGGAAAAGTGTACCCCCTTAGTAAACTGTAACGGATGCCTCATTGCCAACCTAAGTAGCAGGTCAGTGTCGAGAGGGGTTAGGGTGAGTAGGAAGACTCCAGGGTGATGGTACAGTAGTAGACATTGTAGGTGCTACAGTTTGACTTGATCTATCCTGGTCCTTGTGTGACTCGTGATCATGATCCTTGTCACCATGGTAGTGATGAACCCTGCCTCTGTCACATTTCCCATCTCTGTCATGACATTCCCTGTCCTTATCCTTCTCCCACTCTCTGTTGCATTCCCCATGTCTGTCCCGACTGCGATCTCAATCTCAATCACATTCCCTGTCACTCTCCCTCTCCCTGTCACTCTCACAAGCTGACATGCAGTGGCTTGAGACCCTTTTGCTTTGAGGACCATGAGCAGTGCTACTCTCTGTATGGGATAATCACAATTCTTGTTGACTTTCCTGTGCTAGGGCTCTTCCCTCTCCATGCTCAAAATCCATAGTTCTGTGGTCAGAGCGGTGTTCACCGCTTGCTTGAGTCTCTGGACTATGATTCCTGATGCCAAGGGACACAGTATGTCGACATGGCAATGGAGATGGAGCCCCAGAGTCAGGCTGGCTGTGGATGTCACCTGCCAGTTGCTGGTCATCAGATTTCTCTGGCACACAGTAACTGATTGTTTGCTTTACCATTTTATGAAGCTCTTGGGCTGAAAGCATCTGACTCAGGGAATTTGGTGGTGGAATGATCTCTTGTATTTGTCTTCAATGTGTGGTGGGGGTTCTTGTGGGCTGGGGGCAGTGGTGGCTGGCCGAGAGGGTTTAACAACCTCTTTAGTCAGAGCTGATGCCCAAGTATCAACAGACACCAGAGGTGGGGAGTTTTGAACAGGAGCAGAGGGCTGTTGCACCCAGAAGCATGATGGTGCTGGCTCTTGTTGTGTCCTTCCCTCCTGTGGTGTGGGTGGTATAATGTCAACACCCATTATATCTTGTTGTAACTTGTCATTGCCACCTTCCGACCCAACCTGCCTTACCTTCTTGGGTCTGGGAATGCTAAGTTTGTCACATCTTGTTGAGAACTAGGGTTAAGACCACTGATCCGCATACCTTTCAATGGCTAATTTCACCAAACTTGTGGGTGGGGGTGAACTTTCATCAGTAATCTGAGTTCTTAGAGGTACTTGAATGCCTGAGGTCTCACAATGGGTATCAGGTGTAGTCATAAAACCATTCAGTGGCTGGACAGAAGTGACTTGTCGAGTGCTAGTGAAGCCAATGAGGCAGACTTCAGGGACACAGTGCCACCATTCAGCTGAAAGAGGGGTGGGATGGGGAAAAGATCTAAGGGAGGAATCTTTTACCTTGAGGAGTGTTGGCTGTGGAACTGTCTGCTGAGACTCCTGCTTCTTCAAAGCCCCAGAGTGGCTGCTCACACCCTACTCAGTATCTCAAGATTACCTCCTTTCTTACCTTCAACCTCCTTCTCTTTATTGATCATGTTGTCAATGACTGGTCCATATTTGCTGATAGTAGCTAAGGGAAAAACAGGAAGAATGCCCCCCCAGCTCAATGATGACATAATAGACATGCATGAATTCCCCAGTTTTCAATGCAACTGCAGGGGCTCTGTGGAAACCTGTTAATATATAGATACTGTCAGTGCCAGATCACCCACTCTTCCCGGCTCTCTGTGCCATATACACAATATTTGTTTGAAGCCTGACCACAATGACAAATCTTCGGGTACAATGTCTACAGGGTCTCCTTGTTGATCCAACATGGCTGGAAGCCTGGGAGACAGATAGTCCCTCCACCAATTCCTGCACAATTGTCCTGTGCATGAAGAGTTGCTCATCTTTTACCCATTTCCATAGGTCTGTAAGCACCCCCTAATGAACAGTGCCCTGTTGTCCAACAAGGTCTTTGTTGGAGAATAACCTGCCCAGCACATATTCTTCACTAGTACCACTACATTACTTACACTACATTTCCTTTTTCAGACACAGTGTGTGACAACACACACACCACATGTTCCTCTTTCCTCCAGTCTTGTACCATGTTGACTGGAGGTAAGACTCTCTCTTCCTACTATATATATCTCCTTACTCACCTACATGTAGCTTAGCTCTACTTTATAGACGATGTGCTCCAAGAGGTTGTGAGCCCTGCTTAGTGCAGAAAACCCACACAGAGACTCCTGATACATGTGATACAAGCCCAACAACAAATTAAGACCCTCCACCCACCTTATTGACCACCAATCACTCACCATCTGCTGATAATGATGTATGGCAGCAGACACAGTAATCCACCCTCCAGGTCACTACAACCATGGCAACAGCCCACTACCCACTGGGCTGTCTCAACTACCCCAAAGCACGATCGGACACCTTAACCCAGCCACATTCCCCTCCAGCCCACACAACTCATGACAGGGCCACCATGGTGACTCAGGAGGCACATCAAACATGACACATGTTCACCCAAGCACTTCAGCTGGACCAACATGCCCTAATTCACACTCACTGCCAAATCCGACAGCCCAGCTCCCTACATGCTACTCAACATGCCCAATGACACCATATGACCTTGAGTCCCTAGGAATATTTGATGACAACATGGACAACCTAGACAGCACACATCCTATGCTTAAAAAGTCCATTGAACCATTGAAATTCAAATTCATAATGTATATCGAACCT
The DNA here is from genome assembly GCA_038088815.1 of Boletus nobilissimus. Lineage (NCBI taxonomy): Eukaryota > Fungi > Basidiomycota > Agaricomycetes > Boletales > Boletaceae > Boletus > Boletus nobilissimus. The sequence goes on along the minus strand of JBBPJO010000001.1, from coordinate 27,880 downwards.
AAACTCTCCATTGCCAATCCTAACTATGCACTATGGCAGATGAACATCCACTGTGCCCTACAAATGAAACCCAAGATGCTCCAGAGCTACCTTGACCCCCACTTCCTCCCTCTGGATGTCACCGTAAACTGGACCCAGAGCATCCAATGGGAACACATGAACAATCTTGTTTGCACAATCCTAACCTCCCACATGGAATCCAAAGTGCTATAGCAACTCAGACACCTTTGGCGTGTGTCCAAATTGTGGAATGAGGCATGGAGACTTTACTCAGGCACCACACCCTCACCATCACCCAACTTGTTACCAGATGCTATAAAGATGGCAAAGATGCCATGGAACACATTGCCAAAATGAAAAGGCTCCATTGTGACCTTATCATGATGAACTGTGACATTCATGATGACCTATTCACATGTTTCCTACGCATCTCTATACCATTCACATGGAACTACATGTTCACTGCACTATCTGAACACTACACATCTGCCAAGATCAAACACCACATCCATGACAAATATGGCATACGCAATAACCAAACCATGGTGTCGTCATTTCATGCAAACAAGACAGGTCAGGGAGGGAACAAAAGGGACAAAGAGAAAAAGTACTGTGAGTACCACCAGTCATCAAACCACCACACAGAGGATTGCTGCACAAAGGAAGCTGAGAAACTGAAGGAGAAAGGGAGGTCGGAGAGGGACAAAAACAAGGGTGGAGAGGAGAAATACAAGGATAAGTCAAAGGACAGAGGCAAAGCTAAGCCCAAGCCAAACCATGGCAAGAGGGCAAACCAAGCTGTCACTGATGACAATAGCCAATCCGACTTGAAGCGCTTCAATTACGACCTATCTGCCTACCTCACTGGCACACATTCCCACTCCTGCTTCAGATGGATACTCAATGGTGGATCCACCAATCACATATGCACAGAATGCTTGGCATTCACAACATTCACTCTGACAACAGACTTGGTCAAGGGCATAGTCAAGATTGGCCTGGAACTCCAAGTTCTTGGCACCAGCACAGTACTTGTCACAGTATCAGTACAAGACAGACCTAACCATACAATAAAGCTTGTAAACATGAGCTACTACACCAACGCCCAAGACAACCTAATGTTGGAGAGCTAGATGGACCGCAGGGGAATGGAAATCACAAAATGTGGCAGCAGACTCACTATCAAAAAGCCCAATGGCGAAACTATCATGGAGGGCTATCTCCATGGCAACCTGTATGAAATCAACAGTACCATTGCTCTGCCCACTTCCCACTATGATATTGCATTCACAGCTCAGTCACAACCCAACCTTGACCTACATATGGCATGCCCGCTTCAGCTACATCAGCCTCAAAAGCCTACAATATCTCGACCAACACAATCTTGTCACTGGGATGGAGCTATAAGGAAAAGGGGATCTATCCCCATGCAATGGCTGTGCCAAGGGCAAGCATCACCAGGCACCATTTCCCCCCACTGCCACAATTCAAGCTGAGAAGAGCATTGAATGCCTCCACATGGATCTACAGGGTCCCTTCAATGCATCTGTCCAAGGGTACATCTACACCATCGGCATCATTGATGACTACAGCCAAAAGGGATGGAAGGAATTCCTATGACACAAAGATGAGGCTGCCACCTTCATCCAAACCCTGATCCAGCGACTCAAGAACCACACAGAATGGTGTGTGAAAATCATCTGATTCAACCATGGGGGTAAATTTATCAACACAAAATTACAATCATATTTTAGAGATAAGGGCATTATACATGAGTTTACAGCTCTGTACATGCCACAGCAAAGCAGCATAGCTGAATGATTCAATCAAACCACCCACAAGAGCACCCTTGTAATCCTTGAGGATGCAGAGCTCTCATGAGGTTTCTGGCCCAAAGCACATAAATATGCTAACTTTGTCTGCAATCGAAGCCCTACAAAAGCCCTATCCTGAACCACCCCCAACAAAGCCTTTTATGGCAAGAAACCCAGTATTACCACCCTTCACATTTTTGGTTCATGGTGCCATGTTTGAATTGCCCCAGAACACTGCTGACTTGATGCCCACTCTATCGATGGAGTCCTATGCAGCTTTAAACAAGGATCCAAAGCCTATAAGGTATGGATTCCCTCAAAACACAATTTGTTGCATCCCGCAATGTCATTGTCTATGAAAAGATACACAGCCACTCTTGTGATGACACCACTCCGAGCAAGGGGGTGCCTAGTACACCTCCTACTACTGCTCTAATTGAGGGGGTGACACAGACCAATAATACCAATCAGAACACTACTACGGACTCAACTCCTGCTATTCCACACATAGCACCTACCATGTCAACTCAACTTGACCCAACACCATCCTCCAAACCTGTTAAACCAGCCCTAAAGCTCTGCCACTCCAAACATGTCACTCATCCATCCTGGAAAAAAGAAGCAGCTGATCAGCAAAAGGCTGAACAGGAGAGAACAAGAGCATAAAAAGCAGACTAGCGTGCCTGGAAGGCACAAGAAACAGAAGCTGAAGAACCTGTCAAGTCAACCACCGTCAGCACAATTGCACAGACCACTTACCTTGCTGCGCATGGCCACGACATTCCCCAAAGCTTTCAGGAAGCCACTTTGGGCCCAGATGCTGATCACTGGTGGAAAGTGATGGAAGAAGAGATTGCATTGCTGAGGAAGTGCGGGACATGGAGACTTGTCAAGAAACCAAAGGACCAGAAGATTGTTGGTTGCTGCTGGACCTATGTCATCGGGTATGGACCAAATGGCAAGATCCTATGCTACAAAGCTTGCCTTGTTGCCCAAGGCTACTCACAAATTCCCGGTCACAAATTCAGCAATACATATTTCCCCACTATCCATCTCGACTCAATCCAAGCCATCCTCCACCTTGCTGCAGCCCACAATTGGCACTGCTGTCAAGACAATGTCACTGGTGCCTTCCTACACAGCAAAATTGATCATGAAATCTATATGTGTCAACCCAAAGGCTTTGGCGACGGCTTGGATAAGGTTGTGAAACTAGAGTAAGGTCTCTACAGTATCAAACAGGGTGCCTACTCATGGAACAAACACATGCACCAGAAGCTCACATTGAAGGGCTCCATCTGGACCACCTCTGACTATGCCATACACACCTGCTGTACCATGATGGGCAATTCCATCACTGCTATCCATGTCAACAATGCTCTCATGGTCACTGACACAAAATCCATGCTCAATGAAACATGGAAAGCCCTCCACAGTCTCTTTGAGATGAAGGAGGAGGACCCAGACTGGCTCATGGGATTCAAGCTCACAGACAACTGGAAGAATCACACTGTCACTCTCTCACAAGCTCAATATATTGACATGCTGCTCCACCACCACCATATGGGCTCATGCACCCCCATTTTGACACCAATGGAGAAGGATATTGCCCTATCCAAAGCAGATTGCCCCCAGGATGATGCCAAGAAGTAAAAGATGACCCAATTCCCATATCACAAAGTCCTTGGCAGCATCACTTGGCTCACCATTGTTTCATACCCCAACCTTGCCTTCACTGTCAGCCAACTTGGCCAGTTCAGCGTTAATCCAGGCATGAAACATTGGAAGGCCCTACTAAAAGTCCTACAGTACATAAAAGGCACCCTGAGACCTTGTGCTTACATTTGGACAACTCAGTGACAGTCACCCAATCACCCTTATCGGATACACTGACACAAGTTGGGCACACAACCCAGATGACTACAGTTTGACATCGGGATATGTCTTCAAGCTTGGGGATATAGCAATCTCATGGAATAGCAAAAAGCAGACCATGGTTGCAAGTTCGTCCACTGAAGCTGAGTACATGGCCATGTCACACTGTATGAAACAAGCACTGTGGCTACACTACTTCCTCATGGACATCAGCCACTTCAATGACCCTGCTCCCACCACATGCATCTTTGCTGATAACACTGGCGCAATCGTGCTCACCAAAGAGGCCTGTTTCCATTCCCGCACACACCACATTGGTGCACACTACCACTCTGTGCATCAACAGGTCGAACAAGGTTCTATCACAATCACACATATTCCAACTACCAAGATGCTTGCCAACAGCTTTATGAAGCCTCTCACACACAATGGGATCTTGAATCTGGTTGATGGCTGCACTTTATGGTCAGTCTGAGGGGGTGTGTTGGAGAACAGCCTACCCAGTACATATCCTTTACTAGTACCACTACATTACTTACACTACATTTCCTTTTTTGGACACAGCCCATGACAACATATGCACCACATGTCCCTCTTTCCTCCAGTCTCATACCATGTCAACTGGAAGTAAGACTCTCTCTTCCTACTGTATATATCTCCTTACTCACCTACATGTAGCTTAGCTCTACTTTATAGGTGAATACATTAGTCTCATACCACATTGACTGGAGCTTAGCTCTACTTTATAGATGATGTGCTCCAAGAGTCTTTATGAAATACCATACAACAATAAATTGTGTTTGAAAGACACATACTACAATTTCTTGCTTCAAATTCAATGCAAGAAAATATTACTGTTTTGATGCAATCTCCAAGCAGCTTGAATCCAGATCCATCCATCAATAGTCTTGTGCAAAACCTCAATGCTCACCTTGTCATAAACACACCAATGTGGGAAAGCCTAGAATCCCTTGTGTATGTAAGGACTTTAATTATTTGTGTGCAGTAGTCAGCATCCATGGGTGATAACAAACAGTGTGATTGGACACATTGTTCTATAATGACTGATGCCAAAACTGCATGATGGTGCTCAACTTGGAAATAGGTAAATAACCTGAATGACAAACTCACTGTGAGCAAACCAGTGTCACTTCTCTCATGCCAAATACTTTAAAGTGAGAATTCTCAAAGTTGTCTGTTCCTTGAAATCTTGGGGCAAAGTATTGACAAACACACTACATAGATCATGTCTTGCCCTATGCAAGCTCCCAATGAGCCTCTTTATGTGATCAGAAGAACAGTCAGTGCTAATGTACTTGACCTCGTCTTCTTGACAACTGGGAGTATGTAACACAGCTCCCTCTTTGTCAGATCTAGCAACTGGCAGGAAGAGATCACACATCAACAGTTGCCAAAAAACAAGTAAAAAGTAGGACTTGATAAAGCATTGTTTAACTCCAACCTTCAAGTTATTTTTGCAAGACTTACCCAATCACATTAATCACACTGCTCTTCACAATCTTTCATACATTGTTGAAAAGCACTTCTAACTCAGGTATCCGAGGACTCTGCAAAATAGTGGTGATCATTGAACTGAGCATTGTGATCATATGTGATATGTGAACCTCTGCAGCAGGAGTGGTTATCTCCAATTTTACATCCATCACATCATCCTTGTTGCCTCTGACTAATGGCTGTTTTGGTTCAAAGTTATCCCATGGCAAATTGGCACCATTGGTGGTTTCCATGTGCAATGCAGATGTGGATGGATCATGTTTTGCTGACAGACGAGCCTTCAAGTATTTTTCAGTTTCTTCATTAGCTATGTGCTCCTTCTCTTGCATTGACAGGGTAGTTTTCTAGAACTTGATTAGCATTTAGTCAACCATAGCCAGTCAAGTATTTACCAGGAGGATGTTGTTGAGCATCAGATAAATAATCTATATACACATCGGGGTATAAATCCCTGAGGTCAACTAAAGAAGGAAGGATCCTCTTTGTGTAGTCTTCAGGGGGAATGTCAGAGTCCTTTTTCCTCCTGGGGTATTGACTTCCATGGGTAACACATCCTATTCTGCCCAAGACATGTCTAAAGTGATGTTACTCTCTAGTTCTTTGGTCAGTGATTGAGTGTAGGGTATAGGCATTGCAGGTGGACTCACTGGTTGTGACAGAAGCCTTTGTTTCTGCTAATGTGTTAGCCATTACTATAGCCAACCAATGAAGTTAGCTAGTGAGCCTAAGGAAACAAGGAGGAAATTGATCTTGCTTATATTCAGTCTGTCCATCTCAAGCATGTGACAGCCAACGGTTTGTTGCATTCACCAGCACTCTTAGATAGGTGCTAGTACACTTTTTTCAGTGCAACATAAATCAATACTGTGGCAACAAAAAAAAGCCTTTCACAGTTCTCTGCTCAAAGGTTCAGTAAAGGGAGCTACAAGCCATATGGGCTATTGAGTACCATCTTATAATAGGTTAACCATTCACACCGGGTGCATGTCAACCATAATCAGCCAGGGTATTGGAGATCTGCACAAGCTATAACTTAAATGAAAAGATGACAGATATTAGACAGCACAAACTAGCTGCTACACCACATCTGGATCAAACTTTGTTCACAAATCCCTCTCTCATATATGTCCTGTGTGTAACACTTGTGTCACATTATACTTTGTGAATTTCCAGTACCTGGTGATGGCTTCTGGATGTTCAAGTGCCTGGGTGAGGGCTAATGTCAGTGGGAACAGGTTCTGCATAAGGATGCCATGAGGGTTGGGGTGATACTCTGGCTTTATTTTTCAGGAATGATATGTAGGTTTGTAACTGGATGAAAGGAAATGATGGGTTCATGCACAGCATGAGCACTTGCATGAGACTCCAGGTATTAGCTTCCATGTGAAACACATCTGAGACACGTCCAAAGTGGCACCACCCTCTATTCTTTGGTCAGTGATTGAGCATAACTCACTGGTTGCAACATAGGTGCTGAAGTCTGGGCATGAATCCAGACACAGGGCTGAGGAGAACTTGTGAGTAATCTTTTGGGCCATGAAATAGAGCAAGAACTGAGTCATGACTTGGTTGCTTAAGCAAAGTTCACTCTATTTACAGAAACTCAGCCAGTGACCACTCAGACAGCCAGTGGACCATGACACATGATGACATTCAATTTAGGCTACTAGTACACTGGTGACTACTGATGTGGAACATTGCAAGTAAATGGGACCAGACTAACAACAAAACAGTTTGAAGCAGATGTAGAGTTATGTGAAGCACCCACTAGATCACCCAGTAACCTAAGGGAGTGTGCTGGAATGGCCTGGAGTGGGCTTAGGGCATATCACATCATAAATGTGATTCCCTTTGCCTGTTCCACTCAGGCTTGTGGGTTGCTGCCCTTTTGGTGTTAGAAATTTTATGGCCACAGCTCAATAAACTTCATTGTCACCTTGACTTCTTTGAGTCAGGTATTAGACACCCAAGTCTTCATGACCAAACACATCTTTAGAAAATCAAGATGTGCAGTGACTACAATCTGGGGGAAGTTAGATTAGCACATGCTCACAAGGGTAGATTGCAGAACAGCACTACCTAACTGATCACAACTACAAAATGGTGGGCACTGGGGAACTCCAGCAAATTCCAGGATGAATCCATATCAGTGGGGACCTTGATGAAACCGGACCAGTTTGGTGACAGGATATCACATGTGGCCTCCTGGAGCAAGTTGATGAACTTGGTGTTGTGAAACCATTGGCCCTATCAAATCATTACTGTCAGCATATTTAATCTGTGTAAACCCATAAAACCACTTACTGGATGAAATAACCCTTTGCTATCGTCAACAATTTCATGAAAAATTCCATAATCCCATTCCTTGTTTTCCTGGAATGCCCAACCAAGTTTTCTATCATCCTCCAGATCAAGTAACAAGCTAGGTTCGAGTACAGGAAAGATACCCTCATGTTCATGCCCCAGAGAGTTACAGGGCTGGAGAAGGTGCTGGGAACATTGCCACAGGTGGTGATGCATTTGCTCAGGGATGCCCTTGATCTATTATCAAGCCCATATTAGTGTCAGACAGTGATGAATGTATAAATGTGCTTGGTTATGGAGTGCTTTCATGAAATCTGTGTTGTTTGGGTCAACAGGCACTATTTTGCTACTGACCTGTGGCATGGGTTCAGGATCCTGCACCATCACCACAATCATGCCTGCTGTACTGTAGCTTCTATTAGATATGGGAATTTCAGCAAGTTCTGGAAAGCCATGTTATCAATGATGTCTTTGATCAGCCTGTTCGTGGGTCCATCCTTGCCAATCGTGTTTTCACATGCATGAACCCACATCCTGCTCGACACATCTATCAGAATGTGTGCCATTTGATGTGCATTCACCTGTAGAAGCAAATTGACAAACTGGTCTATCATAAAGTCAGCAACCTAGAGTTTGAAGAATGGAGAATGCATTACTTACTGCTCAGATTGCTCAGATGGCCAACTGCTACATAGTTGTATGCAGGTGGCTCCAATGGCATTACCGGAATGTTGTTGCTGGCAAGATAAACAGGAAGGTGGTTGCCAGTAGGCTTGGTCAGAGTGTTTCTATTTGGACTAACCAGCATTGCATTGGTGGGCTGGTCATGGTCAGTCAACTCAGCATGGCTCATTTGGGGATGCTGGAAAAGGTATTGGTTTTCATTGGGGTAGCATACCAATTGTGCTGGCAACCACATTGTTGCTTTGTCAAAGAATAAGTGGTATGTCTGGACCCAGTGGTGGTCCAGGACTCCTGGGAGCTCTTGCCCTGACTCAGGCAGCCAATGGACATTGTCTGATACAACATCAAGCTGTTGAGGGAACTGAGATGTACTGTTAGCCATGGAATGGGTAGAAAATAACTCACTTGAGTCAGGTTGATATTCTGACACCATAGGCATGGTTTTGTTACGGTTTACTGAGGGAGTACACTCTTTCCTTAGTCTCTTCATTCACTCGTCTCTTGCCTCACTCACTATATGTTGTATTCACAGTGGAGTCGTCCTCCACATGTACCAGATATATTCTTGATCTCTTTCTTTCTTTTGGCTTACACAGTACCCTGCCTATATCCCTGTTTAGATATTCTTTCCACTTTCGCTGCAATACCTTAATTTGGAGTTCATGCAGTGGCATACATATGTGTTACTGCACATACTGCACATGACACTCTATGACTCAGACTGACTTCATAGTGCTGTGCACTTGGGTCATACTTAGACAGAGATGGAATCCCTTTGGGCTCCCACTCCTTGTTTCCTTTCTTGACTCTCCACATGGACCAGGGGCCTACTGTATAAATACTTGCGCTGCTCTTGGCTCTACTTTTCCCTAAGCTAGTTCTATGCAATACCAGTATTATTTCTAGTGACCACCAAGTCTAGTGAGCACTTAGTTCGTACCTAGATAGGTGAGACCACTTAGGCTTCGCATCGTCTCAAAGCTCAGCACTTGAACTACAAACTTCACTTGTACCCTCACTCTTTCTTCATCCTTGCTTGAGCTCACTATCTTAGTATCACAGCAGCACAATACACTGTGCATTACAGGTTTCTCCATAGTCAGACACCATCACTAGGTTTAGTTTAATTCACTGTATACACTTGGGACTTACCATCTCCAAGTACATGGTCATGATCTCCCACACTGTGACCACTTGCTTTTCTGGGACTTAAAACCTTGTCAATCAGAAAAATAATGTTATCGTCAAACTCAGGAATGCAGACGTGCTCAACAAGAAATGTCACTTGCATGTTTACTCCTACCTTTTATTATCTGTGATGGCATGACTTGTTGATGCAAGCTGCATCAACAGATGGATACCTGACTTTGATTCCAGCATAAATGGATGTCTCAAGCATACTGCAGTCTTCTTGAGATAACCTGGGTGTTGTGTAGATATCAAAGGCACAGATCATCAGAGAAGGTGGCCACCTGGTCACTGGAGGGTACTTGGTTAGCCCAATCACTCCATGCATGGGCAGAGGCTCTAAGCTTACCATAGGAAATATCCCCATGCAACAGTCCCTCTGAGAGGAGTCTTGAGCTCATGGACAATGGTCAGTCACTAGATTGTAAAAAGAATTAGCCAGAGGAACATAATAAATGAAAGAAATGTAATCATGATTCACAAAACTGCCTCATAATGGGAATATTCATTGACCAATTCCCCTGTACCATCACAACCACACTCCTTGTGCAGTAAGTATTTCTTATCATGGTTGGAGACTCAAACAGGTCTGAATCATGCAAAAAGGAGTTCAAAGGTTGCATCTTGATACCTGTTCAATAACTTGAAGTGAGTCTTTGAAAACCTCAACCGCAGTGAATGGAAAACTACTGATTATCCAGAAAATAACTGACAATGAGACTGGACAGGCACAGCAACCAGCCATGAAACTGGAAATGCCAGTGCCAATGCACCAATGGGATCAGACAGGTTACGGTACAGTGTGGTCCCATGCAAAAAAAGTGACACTGTCATTACAGAGGTGTGTCACACATGGCTGTTGCCACTGCATGCAGTGCTTTGGCTCAATCTTGACACGACCGCATGTGATCGCAACCATACCAACGAGTCCAAGTGGTCTTGGTAGGCTCAATCATAATATGTAATACATATACAGGCTCGGCACAACTCATGACTGCATGGGACATTGGAAGATGACAATAAGAGGGAAGTTCCCCTAATTCTGAAAGCAGATCCCAGCATAGTATTCTTGAGTAGCACTGATTGAGAAGAATGGAAGGATCAACTAATTCAAGAGAATTAAGTTCAGCCACAAATAGGAGGTACTAAGTTTTTTTTTATTGGGTTGAATCCTTCACAAAAGCATCACAATCAGTGTCAATCACACAAACCAGTGGACTGATTATCTAAGCAAGCAAATTCAATGTAAACATATGAACTCAGACAAGCCAGGCCAGTACTGGGGCTGCAGACAATTTGTCCAGGAACTCCTAGGGCAATGCAAATCTTTGTTGTCTCCCCACAACAGTAAGATCCACTGTCCCAGGGCACTCAGTTCCTCACAATGGATTCACCATATCAACCTCCCAACCTTTTCAGCAGAGACTCCAACTCTAGTGATGTCCATGTCCCCAGCACCATCGACAAGGGGAAGTGAAAAGCACAAGGTACGTGTTGAGTACCCGCATTGTCAGCAGCTGAAACCAATAGTATGTTCAGAACCTTTGGATGGAGACAAAGTCAATTCCCACTACAGCACCTCTTATGGTACTTTCAAGTTGAAGATGACTCCTCTTCAGATTTGGACATGGTCTCTGGATTTGGACCAGGCTTGATGCCTCTCTTTGTCTATATCACTTGGCTCACGCAGTGTCAATTCTGTTGACTCTGATGGTGAAAGTCTTTACCAGTCCATTAACAAAGAAACTTGCCAGATGATCATGTGCATTCATTTGATCCAACCTGACTAGAATCTCAAATCTGATCACAGATCCATAGATGGATATTGTCATTCCACCTCTTCAACATGATGAATTGGACCTGGCCTATTCTATTAAAGGCATGTGCTTCTTCTCATCTTTGGTCTAGTATCAGTTGACTTGAAGATCATTATATCTAAGAATTCCCTCGGGGCATTTGTAAACAGTGTTTGCCCGGTGCCTACTCAAGGCCCTCAATAATTATGTCATCGAACCTGTTGGCATCTATGGTAGCAAGGAGGAAATTGTCCAGTTTCTATTGCAACTTGGAGCCATCAACAAAACTATGTATGTCATCTGTCTAAGAGGTTTCAGCTTCTTTTGTATTCATGCCCTACTCTGGTAGCACAGCACATCTTCTCATTGATCCCAAGACAAATGTATGCAGCCAACTGACCCTCCATTCAGGCTTGTATGTCGTCACAATGCCAGAGCAAACTGGAGGTATTCATCAAATATTTGTTTTGTACTGGCCTGAACAAACGACTTGGGATGACTCTGCACCCCCCTACAGTGGTTTTCCACCAAGATTGAGGATCTTGAGAAGATGAGCAAGGTCTTAGAGACTGGCCAAAATGTACCTTCATGAACTGTGTTGAGAATACATTACACAATATGGAAACAAGAACTTGCTATTCAACAGTAGGAGCTTACCACTAGAGGGTCCAATGCTGAGACTGAATACAAGTGCGAGCAGGATATAGGATCACTCCAAATCAAGCTACAGGAGACCCAGCAGTCCACCATCACCCAGTGTATTGATTTGCTGAACAAGCAGATAGAATATGTGTGAATGATGCAGGAACTGGGATTACCCATTGACTCTAGCATATTGCCAGTGGGTCAACTGGTGAACCCAGGGCAACTTAGTTCCTGTTATGGTTTATTGAGGGAATACACTCTTTTTACTGTTCCTTTTGCCCACTCGACTCTTAGTCTCACTCTCTTCACCATACACGGTTGTATTCATAATGGAGTTGTCCTCCATTATACCAGATATGTCTCCTGATTTCCTTCTACTTCTGTCTCACACGGTGCCCCATCTATACCCATTTCAGACTTCCTTTCCATTCCACTACAGTCGCCTTATTTGGACTTCACTGCCCACGGCATAGCCTTTATGTTTCTGACTCATCATGACTTGCCATGACTCATACTGACTCTTATGCTGCGCATCAAGTCATACTTTAGTGACTCACATTGATTAGAGGTGCTGCGCACCATTACTCTAAGGGTGCTCTCTCACCCTCCTGTCTTTTCCCTAAGCTAGTTCTACACAATACCAGTGTTGTTTCTAGTGACCACCAAGTTCAGTGAGTGCTTAGTTCATACCTGAATAGGTGAGACCACTTAGGCTTCGCATCGTCTCGAAGCTCGGCACTTGGACTACAAACTTTACTTGTACCCTCGCTCTTTCTTCATCCTTGTTTTAAGTTTAGTGTCTTAGTATCACAGCACGCTATGCTGTGCATTACAGTTCCCCATCAGTTGCTGGGCCTTTGACCTCCTGATATCATTTTTATTCCAGCTGTACTGGATGGTGTTACTGACTTGTTGTACTAGTGTTTTGCTCAAGATCCATTTTTATCTGTTCAAGTAACTATCCCTTGTATCGTACTGGTGTGCTAACACAATGATATTCATTCCTCCCCATTGTTGATGACATATGAAAAACCAAGATTTATGAAAAGCTCCCACATCAAAGTAACTCAGAGTACTTGACCAGGTGAACCAACTGGAACCCACACGACAACATCTTTGTCATCTCTTAAGACTTCACCAGCTTCCTATTGTGCCCATGGCATGGTAGATGGTCATCCAAGCACCTCTTAAAAACAAACAACCATGTTGTGCAAGATTAGGCAAGCCTGCACCCAGTGTAATGCATAGCATAGTGTGCTGCCATACTAAGATACTAAGTTCTAGCGAGGACAAAGAAAGAGCGAGGATACAAGTGAAGTATGTAGTCCAAGTGCCGAGCTTCGAGACAATGTGAAGCCTAAGTGGTCTCACCTATTCAGGTATGAACTAAGCGCTCACTGAACTCAGTGGTTACTAGAAACAACACTGGTATTGTGTAGAACTAGCTTAGGGAAAATACAGGAGGGCGAGAGAGCACCCTTATATATGGTAGGCCCCTTCTAAATGAGGAAATGGTGCGCAGCATAGGAGTCAGTACGAGTCATGAAGAGTCATGACGAGTCAGAAACATAAAGGCTATGCCGCAGGTGATGAAGTCCAAATAAGGCAACTGTGGCGGAACAGAAAGGAAGTCTAAACATAGGTATAGGTGGGGCGCCGTGTGAGACAGAAATAGAGAAGAATTGGGAAACATATTGTAACGCACAGCGTAGTAGTGACGTAGCGTGCTGTGATACTAAAAAGAGTTCGTGCGTAGAGAAGAGAGAGCAAGTGACGAGCAGAGAGAGCAAGTGACGAGCAGAGGAATCCTCGAGGAGCGATGCCAAGCTTCAAGACAATGCGAAGCCTAAGCTGGTCTCACCTATCTAGGAACGTCGCTAGACTTGGTGGTCACTAGAAACTACACTGATATTGCATAGAACTAGCTTAGAGAAATTACAGGAGGGCGAGAGAGCGCCCTTATATATAGTAGGCCCCTTCTAAATGAGGAAAGGATGCGCAGCATCCGCAGTAACTAGGATATGACTCAATGCATAGCATATAAGTCAAAGTGAGTCAGGACGAGTCAAGACAAGTCATAAGTAAAAGGCTATGCCGCAGGGGATGAAGTCTGAATAAGGCGACTGCGGCGGAACGGGAAGAAAGTCTAAATAAGGTAAGGGCGGGGCACCGTGTGAGACAGAAAGGAAAAGGAGATCGGGAAACGTATCTGGTATAATGGAGCACGACTTCATTATGAATACAACCATGTATGGTGAGGTGAATGAGACTAGGAGTCGAGTGAACGAAAACGCATAGCAAAAAAGTGTACCCCCTTCGTAATCCGTAACACATATCTGGTATAATGGAGGACAACTCCATTACGAATACAACCGTGTACAGTGAGAGATTGAGATTAGGAGTCAAGTGAACAAAAGAACAAGTGAAAAAGTGTACCCCCTCAGTAAACTGTAACATTACCCCCTTCCTATGGTCGAAGCACCTGCGAGACCTCTAATCTTCATCTCCCTCATTGACCTTGTAGTCTGTCGGGTTGTAGTCGTCAAGAGGATTACATTGGGTTGGGCAAAACTCTTCTGAGTGTCCCAACTCTCTGCAAAGTTGGCAATGGTGATGAGGGCAGTAGACCTGTATATGCCCCGGGGCAGTTATGCGACAAAAAGGGCATTTGTAGTGCCCGCAATCTGTGTGAAGATGCCCCCGCTGGCCACAGACAAAACAGCGGCTGAGGGTCGGATAAGAGGGAGTGGATGGCATAGATGGGATAGTGTCTACGTCGATGGGTTGGGAGGAACATCCTGGCGATGGTGAGGGCATTGCTGCAAAGTCCTTGTTATAACGATGGGAGGTGGGGAATGGAGTTGCCTGTCTTGGCTTTCCTCGATATCCCTCAGGACATTTGCCCACAGCTCGTGCTGAGGAGCTGGGTAGTTCGAACAAAACTGTTGCATTACCTCGTTTGAATTTACGAGGATGACAGGAGGGTGTTGGAGTGGTGGGATATTCTTAACAAAGTCTGAGAGAGGGCAGGAGTTGCCTGATACTACAATACATGAGTTTGGGATAAAGTCTAGGCAAAAGTGAACTCACCTCAGCCGCTGCCTAAGATGGGCAGAAATGACTGAGGTGCTTGTAAGTGAGGTGTAAGTATATATATGCACTGGGTGGCAGTATACTCGTATTATGTTACCTACAATATTGCTGTGATAACCCTGAAGGAAGGTTATAAGGTTTAAGGAAATAAGGTGTTACACTTCCGGTAATTCCGTGCACAGTTCTGGAAGTGGTTCCGGTGCTTCCGAGATCGGAAGGCGCGGGAATATTCCGGAACCACTTCCGGAATAGGGGTTCCGAGATCAGAACACTCAGAACACTCAGAACTGTTGTTGTTTGTCAGTTCTCAAGCAGGGAATATGTGCTTGGGCTCTGGGGTAGGGGTCCCTCGTCCCAGGAGGGGTATGGTAGCGAGGAAAGCGAGGATGTTGGGGTTGTCTGCAGGAAGCTGGGGGTGATGGTGGAGTCATCATCCCAGACGGCTCACCTTGGGTTTCTGGCCCAAGTGTTGCTGTCCCAGGGATGATCTGGGTTGTTGTCCAGGTAGTAAGCTCGGAGATGGGTGGGGAGAGTGTTGATGATGGGTCACAGAACATGCATGAACAAGGGGGTATGTACCGCGGCGAGGACATCGAAGAACCTGTGGTCATGGAAGGCATCAAGGATGGCGTCTCTAGAGGCATGGATTGCCTATTCCATGGCAGCAGTGTAGACAGGTAGGGTCCCATCTGAAAAGAGTTGGGCATGGAGTGTCCGTCCGGTGGTGTATGTATGCAAGATGATTCCCAAAGATTGGAGAATCGGGCTGTCTCTATAAGAGAGTAGGTGTGATAGGGCACAGGCGATAGCGGGGTTCTCCAATGCAGAAGTGAAGAGGATTCGTCGGGAGCGGTCTGGGAGACGGTGGATGCGCACAGGTAGTTGGAAGGGTACTGCATTAAGCGATGAGGAGGACATCAAAAGTTCTGTGAGAATGGTGGTGATGTTGGAGGAGCTAGGGCTCAACTCAAAAGCAAGTGAGGAACTGAGGGTTTAAGGAGGGAAGGCAATCAGATCCCTGGCCTTATATTCATCTAAGAGGTCTACAGCATGTCCCAAGTTGGACTCAGGATCCCAGGTGTTTTCAGAGGATGGGTATCCTTTTCACAAAACAAGATAGTGGCGGCATCGAGTGGAGCCCCGATGGGCTAGAATCTGTTCGATTTCAAATTCCTCTTCTCCATCTATTATGTCCGGCGGAAGCAGAAAGAAGTTTGGTCTGTGTTCAGCAGTTTCCCGATAGGGAGTTAAGAGCAATGCATGGAAGGCATTGTGGATTTTCCACATTCTGGGCAGTTGGAGTTTGTATGAAACAGGTAAGATAACCTGTGAAATTTCAAATGGTCCCTTGCATTGAGGGGCCAGTTTTCGAGAAGGGTAGCGGAGTCTCAGGTTACAGCCCTCAAGCCATACCTTATCTCTGACTTTCCAAGGTTTGAATTTGGATGTGACTTGTTCACGCATGTATTGTTGTGCTTTTTCATGGGCAGCAGTAGCTTCCTCACGAGCCTCCTTGAGGTCTCCAAGGCGTTTCTCTAAAGCGGGGAGGAAGGTGGTGGTTCCTATCGATGGGTAAGCCCTTGGCTCATATCCAAACATCAAGCTAAATGGGGTCTTTCCTGTTACGGAATGGATGGAAGAGTTGTGACAGAATTCCACCATTGGTAATAAGTCAAACCATCGGGTGGTGTCTCCTTGGCAAAAGATCCAAAGGTAAGTTTCCAATTCCTGATTGACATGTTCCATCTCTCTGTTGGTCTGTGGGTGGTAGGCGGAAGAGAGGAGCAGATCATACTCGAGGAGCCTTGCTAGTTCTAGAGTGAAGGCTGAGGCAAACTGTGGACCGTGGTCCAAAATAACCTTGTTGAGGAGTCCAAAGCAGGGAAAGACCTTTTTGAAGAAGAGCTGTGCTATGCCCTCAGCATCCACACTCTTGTGAGTTGGGGTGAAAATTACCCCCTTAGTAAGGCCATGGTCGACCACGACCATAACATAATCAAATCTGTGGGACAGCGGCAAGTCTGTGATGAGATCGACCAACAAACACTGGAAATGATGGGAGGAAGCAACCGGAAGAGGGGTGAGAGGAGGGACAGTGGGGTGGGTGTTGACTTTGTTGGCCTGGCAAGTTGCGCAGCCTTGGATGAAGCGACGCACAAAGGAGGTGAGCCCAGGCCACCAATAGTCACATTGTACCCGATTATGGCCACCCGCGGGTGAGTATGGATGACATGGAGGAGGTCATTCCGGTGAGCCTCAGGGACGTAGGCTCTGTCCTTAAAATAGAGTATGCCATCATCATATCGCCAATCATGAATAGAAGATCGAGGGATTCCCAAGGTACCCTCATGAAGTTGGTGAAGCTGATTGATGACAAAGTCATCATGGGTGGTTAACTGCTTGATAGCAGTCTGGAGGTTGGTACCGACTCGTTTCAAAAATAGTTCTCCTGGGAGCAGCGTGACTTTGGCATTGTAGGCTGACGTGTCCAATGCATCTTTCCTGGAGAGAGCGTCTGCTGGGGCCATGTTATTCCCAGGTATGTGTTGGAACAGGAGGTTGTAGTCCTGTAGGGTTAATAGCCATCTAGCTTGCCACCTAGATAGCTTTCGGGGGTCTTTGAAGTAGCACAGATTCTTGTGGTCTGTGAGCACAGTTACAGGCTGGTTGGTTCCAGTTAGGTAGTGTCGCCATTCTTCTAGTGCACATATAACCACTAGAATTTCTCTGTTGTATATGTTGTAATTACATTCCGCCAGTGAGAACATGCTAGAGATGTAGCAGCAAGGGTGTAAGTCGCCATTGGTGTCCTTCTGCATCAAAACTTCTCCAGAGGCCATTAGAGATGCATCGGTCATTATGAAAAATGGCTTGGAGGTGTCCGGCATTACCAGTATGGGTTTAGAGGTGAAGGCCTTTCGGAGGAGGTTGAAAGCCTTCTGTTGCTTGTGCATCCAGGACCATGGCTGCCCTTTCTTTGTTAAATCCAAGATTGGCCTAGCAATTTCCAAGAAGTTCGGAATAAACTTGCGGTAAAAGTTGCAGAACCCTATGAATGAGCAGACTGTGCAAACCGATGTCAGTGGTTCCCAGGAAGAGATTTCTGAAACCTTGGTAGGGTCCATCACGATGATACCCTCTTTGACGACCATCCTGAGCAATTCAACCTTGAATGCGTCAAAAGTACATTGTTCTAATTTGAGGCCAAGACAGTTTTCTTGTAACCGTTCTAGAACTCGCCTCGTTTGTTGGTGATGTTTGTTGAGATCCCTAGAATGGATCAACATATCATCCATATAGATGATCAACCATCCTTCCGCTACCATATCCTTGAAAATGAAGTCCATAAATGACTGAAAAGTTGCGGGACTGTTGCACAGGCTGAAAAACATGATGAGAGGCTTGAAGAGGCCGAAGGGCATAATGAATGCCGCTTTCCAGGCCTCTTTGGTTTTGATCCAGACGTTATTATAGCCCCATTGAATATCCACCTTGGTGAAATATTGAGATCCCTTGAGCTGATCCATCAAGTCTCCAATGAGCGGGAGAGGGTAAGCATTCTTGATGGTATGCTCATTGAGATAGCGGTAGTCTTGGCAGGGGCAAAGATTACCATCCTTCTTTGAGACAAAAAAGAAGGGAGATGCCATGGGGGAATTCGATGGGTGAATACATCCGGCTTTGAAGTGTTCATTGATGAAATCTTTACATGCCTCTCTCTCCTTAGGGTTGAGCAGGTAGGCCTTGGGAACCTTGGGTTGGAATGAGTTGTCTAGATCTATGCCATGATCGAACGACCAGTAGGGTGGAAGGGGCCCATCGCCCTTCTTCTGGAAGACATCCTCAAAATCTTGGAAGTCCCGCGGGAGTTCTGTTTTGTTCTTCTTCACATCTTGTGGGAGAGAAGTCACAATCGTGGTTTTCTTAATAGTGGGTCCAGCTGGCTCTTCATCATCCTCCTCCTCACATTCTATGAGCCCCAGTATCTCCTCTAACTGCATGGTTGGTTCCACGTCAGGTGCCTTCAGATGAACCTCATTGGTCCTTGCTGTGAGTAATGGATCAACGTTTTGCTTCCACCACAGAGCTTGTCGTCGCTGTATTTTGTTCATCTGGTATTTCCTGTTGAAGATGTTGATAGTATGGGCCTTGGCTGCGACATCTTCTCATTCCCTCGTTTGTTTCTGTACAGGGTTCCTGTACTCCAGTTAATCTCCGGATCGCGATCTCAGAGCCATGGGAGCCCTAGGATAATCTCATCCTTGCCACAGTCAATAACAAGGAAGTCTCAGAGTTCGGTGGTTTCTCTGAGCTGCATTAGCACTGATGCCTGTTTTTGTATCAGGCCATTTTTATTGGGTGATCTGTCGACATTGCTCACCTGCAGGGGAGTCTTGAGTTGTGTAGTGGGTGTGTCGCATGCCACTAATGTAGCATAGTCGATAAAACAACCAGTTGCCCCAGAGTAGATAAGGGCCTTCGTGTCAACGCTTTTGAATGCAGTGCGGTCAGGAGGATAGAGAGTGACTGGCATAGTGATTGATTGCGAGTTACTTCCTGACACAAACACTGGAGGACATCTATGAGAAATATTGTAGGTGGGGTATGACGTTGACCCATTCCTGCCTTTCAAAAACCCTGGTCGGTTCCAGGTGTTCTGGGATGCTAGTTGGTTCCAGTCCCAGGCCAAGTGTTGTGGTTGGGTCCACGTATCGCACTTGCCTCTTTGCAGAAACCGGAGACACTCTGTACACAGTTGGGCAGGTTGGTTCCTGCTTCAGGCCATGTGTCCTGGTCGGTTCCAGGTATCTCACATGCCTCTTCCTCTTCTCTCACTGCTTTTACCACCTTGATTCTGTGTTTGACTGTGTTTCTCATGGCGGTCTCTTGAGAAGAAGGTTGCAGTCCAAGCCCCATCCCTTGACCCTTGGGAGTAGCTGTGTCCATGTCCACCCTTGACTGGACAGATATGTCATTGGGGTATGTGCCTGGTGATTGTTCCAGGACTTCCTCTGGGGTGGTTGTCTAGAGGTCCGCCGGCGCGATTGCGGAAAACCTATTGTTCCATGGTCCAGACCGTACAGCCCTGGCTTGTGGTGCTGCCCTGGTTGCTTCCTTTTTGCACTCTTGGTAAGTGGCTGTTCTTCCCTCAGCCATGGCTTGGTAGCCTTCCTCCTCATCCACAGATGAGCTGCCCTCCCCGAAAGCAGTTTTTGAGGATCTTAATCGTGGCACCTTTCTCAGTGCTACCCATTCCTTCTAGGTAAGCTGAGAGTTCATCATCCTCCTCTGTGGTGGTGGTGGTTCATGCCTGTTGTTGTGGAACTTTGTAAGTAGGATGTGAGGTCCAGTCGGTTCCGGATCTGGTGTGGTTGGAGGACCTACAGCAACCTTGTGACAGATAAAGCACTTATTGCCCCGCATGTACTCAGCGTGCTGAGTTGGCGATAGGCGTACGGCATCTATGTCCATCATGTACAGGTCTCAGTGCAAACAAGAAGAGGGTGCCAGGATATGAGGAACACCCTTTCGTAAGTCTCCAATCCTCCACAGTTGTTGGGAGAACTGGCCAGCCTTCTTTATCCATTCCTTGTAGTTCTCTAGGATCTTGTCGCAAGAGGGGATCATCATTGCCAGCTTGGAACTGAGACCATGGATAAACCACTCCACGAGAGCATGTTTGTCAGTGATTCCGGATTTCTTGGCAAGAAGTGGGAACTGGGAAGTGTACATGGTGAACCCGTCGCTCCAGATTCCGTCAGAATCCTTTCTGGCAGTCTGGCAAAGTTTGGAGAGGTCGATCCTGGCCTTAGTGGCTACATCATAAGGGGAGAAGGCGGTCTCGAATGCCTGTCTGATCTGTGTGAAGGTCTTTTCTTCATTTGGTATCTGGGCGTTGCCCAGTTTCATAAGCCATCCTTCAGCAAAGGTCTTTCCACATCCCTTACTAATCTTATTCAGAAAAGTAAGGCATTTGGTTGTATCTGTGAAAAGCTTGTCATTGATAGTGAAGTAGGCTTCCATCGAGAGGAGCCATCTCTTGGCATCCTCTGCCTCCCCAGAAAAGTCCTCGGGAAGGCTGGCCTTTATTTCAGAAACCATATCATCATCTTCTGGAGCCAGGTCAAAGTCAGGGGATGTTGCCTCGGTCGGTTTCACGTCAACGTCGTGGAAAACTACAGGGACTTCCTCATCAGGGGGGATTGGCGATCCAGGTGGGGTTGGAGTAGAGGGGTGGGGAAGGATGGCAGCTAATTCAGAGATAGAGGGGAGGTAGTTGGGGTTCCAACCTTGGCTCCTGTTGACTTCCGCGAGAGCATTTTATCATTCCCTATATGCTGCAATCTTCTCTGGGGAGGAGTACCTATCAGGTAATGGGAGATGGAAGGGGTGCTTGTCGGGGAGAAGATGAAGTCTTGGGAGGGAGGAAGAGGAACAGAAAGAAGACATGGTGGGATCCTCAGGGGGAGAGTTAGAATCAGAGGGTACTCTGAATCTGCTGGGATGGGATATGATGGGTGTGGGGAGTGTCCTCTACATGAGAGTAGGGACAAGGGGAAAAGCTAGTTCTTTTGTAATGCACAGCGTAGCGTGCTGCGATACTAAGATACTAAGCTCTAGTGAGGACAAAGAAAGAGCAAGGATATGAGTGAAGTATGTAGTCCAAGTGCCGAGCTTCGAGATGATGCGAAGCCTAAGCAGTCTCACCTATTCAGGTACAAACTAAGCGCTCACTGAACTCAGTGGTTACTAGAAACAATGCTGGTATTGCATAGAACTAGCTTAGGGAAAATACAGGAGGGCGAGAGAGTGCCCTTATATATGGTAGGCCACTTTTAAATGAAGAAATGGTGTGCAACACCTCTAATCATAATGAGTCACAAATGTATGACTCAATGCGCAGCATAGGAGTCAGTATGAGTCATGAAAAGTCATGACAAGTCAGAAATGTAAAGGCTATGCCGCAGGTGATGAAGTCTGAATAAGGCAACTGCAGCGGAACGGAAAGGAAGTCTAAACATAGGTATAGGCGGGGCGCTGTGTGAGACAGAAATAGAGAAGAATTGGGAAACATATCTGGTATAATGGAGGACGACTCCATTACAAATACAACCGCATACGGTGAGAGATCAAGATTAGGAGTTGAGTGAACAAAAGAACAAGTGAAAAAGTGTACCCCCTCAGTAAACCGTAACACCCAGTGGACAGTGTATCATATATTTTCCATCATTCTAATATGGGTTCTGAGTTTCTTCAGGGACTGAAATCAACCTTTTAGGGCTGCATTCACATGCTCCACATGAATGCAAACCTGGTGACAATTGTTGAGCCATGCTACTGCCAATCTCACAGTGCATACTTTCGACAAATAGCAATTATACATTTTCTGTGCCTTTGACAGTGGTACATTTTGGAGTGCCTTGAAAGGCACAACACACCATGTCTTGGATGGGTAAGCACTATCAGCCCATATCCAATGCTTTGCAGGAACTGATACCCCATCTGTCTCAGTGACTTGTGTTCCCTGGATGCCCCAACCCATAGTCAATGATCAACGAGTTGTTTACCATGACAATGAGCTTCAATCATATCGATTAGAACACATCACAAGGTATTTTCTACTCTTACCTGACAATTAAGAGAGTAATTTCCTTTCCTGTCTGTGAATGTATCACCATAGATCGCTGGCTTCTCAAACAAGTTGAACAAGGTTCCAGTGGCAGCAAAAATCACACCATGCCAGGCCATGCAAGTCTTTATCTCAACAAACTGTTCTGCCATTTTCACTTCCCTTAACCCCACTGCAGGGAAGTAAATGAAGTTGTCATGTTGTTCAAGGATAGCGGCCATCACCCAGTTGGTGCAATTGATGACAGACCCAACGCCAATCCCAGCCCACTGGGCTATGTCTTCAGGTATGGCGGCATTGCCATAGTGACCTACGTAGTTCAAGAAAATAGTAAGTTGGATTGTGACCAGGAGTTGTGGGTGATTGGAGTTAGATTGAAAAATGGGACTTTCAATGATCTGATCTAGTATGCAGTCAAATATCTCTGGATCAACCCAGACTTTTTTACAGAACAGATGTGGTTGAAACTTGGAAAAATGGTCCAGAAGATGAAGTTATGATGCACGTAACAGTAGCTCGAGTATGCAGTTCAAAACACACACCCTTTCCACCTCAGCACGCAGTGCCCTGATTGCATCAAGTAATTGGCAGTAATGTGCGGCCTTTTGATCTACCAAATCAACAGACTCAGTACTCAATTCTGCATCAGAACCAAGCTCTTCAAGATAGGGTGTGATGGGGGAAGGGGGTGTGATGATGATGTAGTCTGGTGGGTGCAATGAATTATCTGAATCATTTGTATCTGATTCTTCCTCAGTTCTGTCTGGTGCGTTCTTCAGTTGTGCAAGGCTGATCTTGTATTCTAATCAGTCAAGAGCCTGCAGAAGAATTTTCTTCTTGGACACTCAGTGTAACGCACAGCATAGTAGTGACGTAGCGTGCTGCGATACAAAGATGAAGTCGCGTATAGAGAAGAGAGAGCGCGAGTGACGAATAGAGGAATCCTCGAGGAGCGATGCCGAGCTTCAAGACGACGCGAAGCCTAAGCTGGTCTCACCTATCTAGGAATCTCGCTAGACTCGGTGGTCACTAGAAACTACACTGGTATTGCGTAGAACTAGCTTAGGGAAATTACAGGAGGGCGAGAGAGCACCCTTATATACGGTAGGCCCCTTCTAAATAAGGAAAGGATGCGCAGCATCCGCAGCAACTAAAGTATGACTCGGTGCGCAGCAAGGGAGTCAGCATGAGTCATAAGGAGTCATGAAGAGTCATGACGAGATATAAATAGAAAGGCTATGCCGCAGGCGGTGAAGTCTGAATAAGGCGACTGCGGCGGAAACGGAAGGAAGTCTAAATAGGGATATAGGCGGGGCGCCGTGTGAGACAGAAGGAAAGAGAGATCGGGGAATGTATCTGGTATAATGGAGGACAACTCCATTACGAATACAACCACGTACGGTAGAGAGAACGAGACTAGAAGACGAGTGAACGAAAAAGCATAGAGGAAAAAGTGTACCCCCTCATAAACCGTAACACTCAGGGCATCATGGAGGAGAGAGAGAAAAGGATCACCATAGCACTTATCTTCCTATTAATGTTGAGTCTCTGGCTCCTTACTTCTCATATTTGTAAATACTATGTATATCAACTTTAAAAATGGATGTGCTTTGGCAGCACTCAGCATACAGAGACTTTGAACTCAGCCCACTCAGTTACACACCAATAGTTGGCATGGAAACACCATATAATTGCAGAATAATTGCCCTAGTGAACTACACTATGAATAACCTCTGGATTTCCTTCATCAATTGTTTCAAGCACCTTGGGGAGCTGAAGGGTGTCAAGGATACCATTTTGACACACAGGGAATCCATTGACCTCACTCCTCAAGGTCACCCTGGCAAGCCAAGTGGTCTGAACAACCTCAGGATCTCCTTCGTCACTCATTTCGAGCACCCCTGGGAGCTGAGCATTTAAGCATGCCATTTCGACACTCAGGGAAGCTATTGACCTCATCCCTGATGGTCACACTGACAGGCCAAATGGTTTGAACAACCTTAGGATCTTCATCATCACTCGTTTCGAGTGCTTACCCCCCATGGTCACTCTGACCAGCCAGGTCATCTGAACAGCCTTGGGAACTCTTTCAAAGCTCATTTTGAGTGCCTTGGGCAGTCGTGTGGTCTTGAGGACACAATTTCCCTGTATTCATATTCTGCTTCTCTTCTGATAGGCCCTATCAGTGTTCCATTTTGTGCATCACACAATTGGATATTATGTGCTCAACGCATCCACCATCCCTCCTCCATGCACATTCTATTGCTATGAATCTCTTTTCCCAACTCGCATGGACTGGCCTTTCCCTTACCATGTAACACACAGCATAGCATGGTGCAATACTAAGATACTAAGCTCAAGTGAGAACAAAGAAAGAGTGAGGGTACAAGTGAAATTTGTAGTTTGAGTGCTGAGCTTCAAGACAATGCAAAGCCTAAGTGGTCTCACCTATCTAGGTATGAACTATGTGCTCACTAGACTCAGTGGTTACCAGAAACAACACTGGTATTGCATAGAACTAGCTTAGGGAAAAGTACAGCTGAGAGCAGGAAGAGTATATATATGGTAGCCCCTGGTCCATGCATAAAGTCAAGAAAGGAAATAAGGAGTGGGAGTCCAAAGGGATTCCGTCTCTATCTAAGTATGACTCAAGTGTGTAGCATTACAAAGTCAGTTCAAGTCATAAAGTGTCATGCGCAATTTGCGCAGTAACACATGTGCTGCAGCAAGAAGTCTGAAATAAGATGCTGCAGCAGAAGCGGAAAGAATGTCCACATATGGATATAGGGAGGGCACCATGTGAGTCAAAAGGGGAAAGAGGATTGGGAACATATCTGGTACATGTGGAGGACGACTCCACTACTAATACAATATATAGTGAGTGAGGTGGAAGATGAGTGAACAAAAAGTTAAGGAAAAAAGTGTACCCCCGTAACATACCATTACATAGAACTCATGCAAGGTGCCAACATTGTGTGCTCTTTCCAATGTTGATCATGTAATACATGTCCTGCTTCCCAGTTTCAATCTCCAACAGGCCACACATATTCAGAACTCACTAGGAACACTACTTGGCCATACTCATGTGATCCCCCTTGAGGACAGGGAGGGAAACTCTACAACACAAGGCTGAACTTTATGCTAGACAATGGACCAGGAAGGTTGCAAACAGACCATGGATGGTTTGAATGGCACAATCTGAAAGCCTAACCTCCTCCTTTGCAAAGAGGGACTGATCAAGAGGTACATTGCTGAAAAAGAGAAGTTCAACATGAGAACCAACATCTACACCCTGGGTGAAATAAAAAAGAACTTTAGTGATGATAACAAACATTGAACTTGCTGGCAAGGCCACTTTTCTACTTGAAGTTCAGGATGGATGTCACACAATGCCCAGCATTCAGTTTGTAGGTTCTTATATCATCCTTACTTTCTTTGACTGGGGCAGCTCCATCTCCATGTATTCTCTCGACATCCATCAATTTCCTGCAGAGTTTCTCCAGATCCTTCTTGGGATCACATTCACTGATGGGTCCATGTTTGGTTTCAACTCAACCATCTCCTCCACTCAGAATGGTCGAAAGTGTATCCAGATCATCCAGAAAGATGATGAATTCACCATCTATGTTGATATACTACTCTTCTTCTCTGGGATGTTACATGGTTGAGATACGACTGTGTAGAGTGCCATGGTTATGATCAATGAAGAATTACAGAAAATCATCGCTAAGGATACCTGGGTAGACCCACTGCAAAGATACACTGAAGGTAAAATATTGAAGATACTGGAGGTGGCTAAAGTGAAGGGAGTACCAAGGCTGGTACACAAACAACAGGTTCAAACCATGCACCCCATCACACAGGAACTCCTGAACCATTTGACTCACATCTTTCATTCCATTATCAGCACAGACAGTGACTTCCCATATAATTTGCACATCTTGCCATGCTTGGTCTCAAAACTGAGGGGCTTCTCAATTTTTGACTTCACTTCCCTTGCTGAGCTCCTTGTTGCCATAATTGATTGTCTATGTGGTGAGTCCAAGTTGAATCCTTGTTCAGCATGGACTTATATCTAGTAGCCCATTGGGACGCTGTTCTGGTAGTGCATGTACTCCATCACAATATCAGCCCCTTCAATG
This sequence comes from Boletus nobilissimus, assembly GCA_038088815.1. Classification (NCBI taxonomy): domain Eukaryota; kingdom Fungi; phylum Basidiomycota; class Agaricomycetes; order Boletales; family Boletaceae; genus Boletus; species Boletus nobilissimus. Next base: position 1,194 of record JBBPJO010000001.1, on the reverse strand, counting down.
TTCTCCTTGTCCTGGTGATGCAGTGCAACCTTGGTGTGGACTTCATAGATTGGGTCCTCCAAGAACCCAAACATACCCAAATTCAAGCAAACATCCAGAAGCTTCCTCATTGTGGCCTCTTAGATGATTGGGGCTATGGCACCCCAATGGGTGACTGTGATACTTTGAGCCCAACTCCTGGAATTCATGTTGCAGGTGGGACCAAGGTGCTTGGAAAGAAAGACTTGCATGATGTACATAGCATTGTCATCCCTGTGGCTGACCAACCCCTCCCAGAGGATGCAAGTGTGTCTGTTGATGCAAGTTCACTTCAATGCATGGTATGTCTTCCATGGATTTGATTTATTTTTCTTTTCTTGACAAATTCCAGGGCATGTGGGCCTGGATGGCTGCCAAACTCAGCCACATAGGACCTGGGAAGCCAGTGGTGCATGAAGCTTACCACAATTTGGAATCATTCTTTTACATTTTGCTCACGATTTGTCTCCTGTATGACAACCCTGGCCAGCTCAAACCCACCAAAGATCTTGTCAAATGCTTTGATCCTTTCTTCACCATAAAGCAGCCCAGCACACTCAAATGTCATAGTTCAATCCACCTTTGGCTGGACAGCACCCATGATTCCACACATCTTACCATATTTCCAGCCACTTATTCCTCTTCTCAAGGAAGTCTGCAAGGAGCTCATTCTACCATCAGATGGCATAGAGACAACATGCAGGCAAACAGGGCCTTCACACACAACAACTTTACCAACTCTATCATTATGATCCCCTCCACACTCCCAGATAATTGTTGGCTGTCAAAGGAGGAGATAAACCCTTCAAGTGCTACAGTGGTACCACAGGGCAGCAGCACAACAAGTTGTGCACCTCTGCTTCCAGCACACACTACTGCATCCCCTAGCTGTGGGACCTTCAGGTTGTCCAGAGATTCCCTCCAACAGATCCCTCTGATTCAAATACCAGGAATGTCTTCTGTGAGTGGCTCTGAATGCCATTTCAAAAATGAGGTTGAGTCAAACTCTCAGCTGGCAAAGAGATGTGTGGGTACATCAGATTTGCATGGCACAGAGTCAGAGGTATCAAGTACCATTACAAGTTGGGTTGATGTGGATGGATCTGATGCAGTTATATAGAGCCAGGTCCTGGGTATTGTCATTGTGCTGTATATATGTTTCATTGTTTTATTTTA